>QZWM02003371.1:0-24020 GCA_003829775.2 Junco hyemalis
CTTAAGGACAAATGTTGATTGATGGTGGGATTGGTTGCATAGAATAAAAAAGCGGGTACCTAGCTTATCGAGGAAATCATAAAAATCGGATTTTGAAATACCCTGTGTTTTTACCAAGCTATACATCTTTCTAAAATGGCTGGGTATATTTTGCATTGCTGCAACGGAGTCTATCAATATAGCGATGTTGTTACCGACACTTTGGTAAGATATCGATAAGATATTGTTTAATAATAAAACAAACCATAATTGAAAAGAATGGACCATGTGTTATAGAATAAACTCAGTTCAAGGGAGAAAGGTATGCCAACAAAAGCAAGCCGAAAAACAATAGAGACTGCTATTTTCATGTTTTTCATTGTGCTTGCGGGATTTCTCCAATACTACGATATCAATCTTCCCCCTTTTTATGCACAGACCTTTTCCTATCTGGCCAATACCATCTTTCTCATCCTGATCTTCATCTGGGGAAAATCAATCCGACAAAGGATCATACAAAAAGGAATCAGAAGAAAACTAGTCATCATCGCCGTCCTGCTTTTCTTCTGGCTTTTTATTCGTTTCATCAAATATAACGTCTTTTCAAGAAAAGATACAATCTCCAGGTATTTATGGTACATGTATTATATCCCTCAGTGTCTTGTTCCTCCTATCTCTCTTATCGCCATGATGGAACTGACAAGAAAGAAAAAAGAAAACTTGTCCAAACTGATCTATCTCATCTTGATTCCGGCCTTTGTTCTTATCATTCTTATCCTGACAAACGATTTTCATCAGCTGGCCTTTGCTTTCAAAGCGACAGAGGAAAATTCCGTTGTGGAATATACACATCGAATCATCTTTTATCTAGCGATTGCATGGATCATCATCATGACTTTTCTTTCACTTGTCACTTTGATTCTAAAGTGCAGTATTTCCGTCTGCAAAAGAAAAATCTGGATTCCGCTCCTTGTCTTTCTAATCACTACAATAGCCTGCACACTATGTTTCATCTTTGCTACACAGTCCTATAAGATACCGGAATTATTGTCTTTTTCTTTTATTCTTCTGATTGAGACATGCATCCGAATCGGTTTGATTCCTTCCAATGATAACTATCTCACTTATTCGAAGATATCTTCGATGCCTTTTGTCATCACGGACAAAAAACTGAATCCTGTCACCAATCACCTTGATGACATAGATATCACAAAAGCACAATATGAAGAGAGCATGACAAAAGGCTCCCTTCTCCTCAGTAAGAATATCCGTTTATCGAATCAGAACATATCAGGCGGTCATATCTTTTATATCGAAGACCTTTCTTCTATTATTGAAATGGTCCATGAATTATCAAGCAAGAATGAATTGCTGTCAGAAGAAAAAGAACTCATCGCCTATGAAAACGAACTCAAAGAACAGAAAGCAAAGATAGAGAAGAAAAACCAGCTTTATGACAATATCTTCGCTATTGTCAAAGAAGACCTGAATCAATTAAAAGAGCTGCTTGAAAAAACAGATAAAGAATCCGAGAACTGCTTGAAGAATATGAAGAAAGCATGCGTCTATCTCACTTATATCAAGAGAAGAAGCAATTTGGAAATCCTTCATAATCAACATGAGCTCATCAACATTCAGGAGATTGTCTTATCCATCAATGAATCCCTCGTCTATCTTAACGAATATGGTATCTTGGCTTCCCTTATCAATAATGGAAAAGGAGAATATAACGGAGATCTATGCATTCTCCTTTATGAATTCTTTGAATACTATCTCAAAACAACTTTTGATTCACTTCATGAATTGATATTGCGAATTGACTCTTTTGAAAATGAACTATCCCTTCGCATCATCTCTGATGTTTCTCTTGTATCGCCATATGGATTTGAAAAAGAAAAGATGAAACAATATCGCCTGACGCTGACTTCTTTTAAAGAAGATGATCTTTTCTATACCGTTCTCACTTTTCCGATTAAAGGAGGAGAAACAAAATGAATTACATTTCTTCACCCTATGCTATCCAAATGCTTCTTCCTATCCTCTACTTTTCTCTCATTATCTTTTCTCTATGCAACATCTTTTTAAGCCATCGACATAAACAAAAAATCCTTTTCATCCTGACAGAAAGCGTCATCGTCTTCTTCTATAGCATTCTCCTTATCGGATGTCTTACCTGTTTGGATGAGAAAGACATTTCAAAGCTAGGATGCTTATCCTCTTTTGCCGCTTCAATTCCCATTTCAGTCGACTTCACATTATGGTCTTTATTTACCCTTTTGAATTTGTTCATCATTATCCTCCTCATTCAGAGCAGAAAGAATACATTATCAAAGATGAGCATCAAAGAAGCCTTTGATGATCTTCCTTCCGGAATCTGCTTTTATGAAGAAAGCGGCGTCACAAGACTGGTCAACCGCAAGATGAATGACCTATCCATCAAAATCACGGGAGAGTGCCTGTTGAACGGAAAGAAGTTCATCAGCATTCTCGCCGATAAAAATATAAGAGGAATGAGCGATGCAAATCAGAAGGACGAAGAATATATAATTTCTCTTGATAATCAGGTCTACTCTTTCAAACAAATCGAACATCAGCTATCCGATAAATGCCTTTATGAGATAATTGCAAGTGATATCACAAGAAATCATCAGCTCTCCATGGAACTGAGCAAAAAAAACAAAGAGCTCTCTACTTTCAATAAAAGAATGAAACAATACGGAGAAACCATCGAGGAAATGACCATCGAGAAAGAGACCTTGGTTGCTAAGATGAACATCCATGACAAATTAGGCAATCTATTGATTCTTTCGCGTCAGTCCTTCAACAAAAATATAACGAAAGAAGAAAAAGAAAAGCTGCTGACTGCTTGGAAGAATACGATCATCGCCTTTGAAAGTATGAAAGAAAATGAAAGCAATGACAGCTATGACGAACTGTTCAAAGCAGCTCAGGCTATCGGTATCCAAATCCATTTCAGTGGAAATAGACCAGAGAGCAGAAAAGCAAAAAAACTCACGATAAAAGCAGTCATCGAATGCATGACAAACACCATCAAACACGCTAAAGGAAATCAAGTCTATGTTTCTTTCAAAGAACGGCAAAGATTCTTAGATATTCAGATCACCAACAATGGAGAACAGCCTAAAGAAGAGATCAAAGAAGCGGGCGGATTATCCTCACTTCGTTCTCTCATCGAAAGAGAGGGCGGAAGTATGAAGATCAATAGTTCGCCACGTTTTGAAATGAATATCACCATAGAGAAAGGAGATCCCACCCATGACAGATGAGAAATACAAAGTGCTTGTCGTTGAAGACCAGGCCATGCCAAGACAGTTATTCGAACACTTCATTGAAACTTCTTCCCATTTCACTTTGGCAGGAAGCATCGCTTCCGCCGCTTTCACAGAAGTCTACTGCCTATCAAGACCGATCAATCTCATCCTGATGGATGTCATCACAGAAGGCGGAGAGAACGGGCTTGATGAAGCCGAGAAGATCAAAAAGAAATTTCCAAAGATCAAGATCATCATCGTCACCTCGATGCCTGAATGCTCCTACATCGAAAGAGCAAAAAAGATCGGCATCGAAGGTTTCTGGTATAAAGAGACAAACGAGCAGCCCATCATCGAACTGATGGAAAAAGTCATGAGCGGCGAGATCATTTACCCTACCGCTTCACACATTGTAAAGATTGGATTGACAGACAGTTCCAAATTTACGAAAAAAGAGTTGGAAGTCCTGCGCTATGTGACAGGAGGTTTTTCAAATATCGAAATATCAGAAAGATTGAATGTTTCACCCGGCGTCATCAAAAACCATATCGCCGATATGCTTCAGAAGACCGGCTTCCGTTCCCGCACACAACTCGCTGTCAAAGCCAGAGAATCCGGCATTGTCATCCTGAACAAAGATGATGAAATTCTCTGATTTCAGCACTAAAAATCTCCTAAAATATTGATTTTATAGATATTTTTGTCAAAAAAACACGGTCAGGGGTGCCAAATGGCACTTTTGCCGTGTTTTTCTTATTGTTAAAATGGTCTTAATGCGACATACGCAAAAAAGGAGATTACATATGAAACGCAAAAAGCTTATGACAACACTGCTGTTATCTCTCATGGCAACCTCTTTATTCACTTCCTGTGGAGAAAAGGAACATAATTTCTCCGCAAAATGGGAAAGCGATGAAAACTATCATTGGCATGTATGTCAGACGGATGGTCATACAGATACCACTGAAAAAGAAAAACATGTCCAGAACAACGGATCAGTGATTAAGGAACCGACAAGTACAGAAAACGGTCTGATGAAGTACGTCTGCATTACTTGTTTAAGAGAAACGACGGATATCATCGAAAAACTGAATGAGCAGACAAAATACACTATCACTTTCGATAGTAAAGGAGGCAGTGCAGTTAACAGTATTACTGCAGAAGCCGGTTCTGCAATCAATGCCCCTGACAATCCGACAAAGGCGGGGTATGAGTTTGTCGGCTGGTATGAAAGCAATGATTTCGGTGCCACTTTGAATGATACACCTTTTACTTTTTCTTATATGCCAGCCAGAGTCTTTACCCTCTATGCAAAATGGGGATTGGAAAGCATTAAGGGAAAAACATTCAATCATACAGATTCAATCGTTACATTTTCATGCACAGATGAAGAAAAAGAAGAGTTCCTAAAGGGTGAAGAATTAACCGAAGAAGAGTTGGTTGCCATGAATAAGGCAGCGACTATCAAATTTGTCTTCGACGAAACGAAAGATATTGCAAAAACGTGTTTCGGCCTCAGTTATGAAGGAGGTTCCGAATATTACGAAAAAGATATCTATTATAAAATTTCCAATCAATCTATCTTGTTCTATGATACTGAAGAAGATATGAAAAAAGGAATTACTGCAACGAAACATGGTTTCTTCAAATCATTTGCAGGAACTATCAGCAAAGATAAAAAGACAATGGTTTTCTCCGGAGAAAATGGCTTTTTGAAAATCGATCACATTCTGACTCTTGTCGGAGAAATCTAAAGACGATAAGACTTCGAACATGATTTTCCCAGAATATCAAGGAGGTAAATGTACTATTGGGAAAACAGAAATAAATAGTATAAAGAAATATGAAAAAGAAAAAAATATCCGCTTTAATTGCTGTCTTTGCTTTATTGACAGCAGGCCCGTTGACCGGATGTGGAAAGAAAGAAAGCACCACACCTGGAACAACACAGAAGACAGAGCAGCCTGTACACAATCACACCTTCTCAACGGCATGGGACAAAGATGAAACAAAGCATTGGAATACTTGTACTGATTCCTCTTGCAGCGAGAGGATAAATCTTGCGAACCACACCTTTGTCTGGATGGAAAAGACAAAAGCCGACATTCATAAAGACAAAGTCGAAAAAGGTGTTTGCTCTATCTGCCAATACGAGACAGAAAGAACAATTGAGGGTACTGGTTTCCATGAATGGGGAACGGAATGGAAGAGTGATATCTCCGGTCATTGGCATGAGACAACTTGTACAGGCCATGATTCGATGAAGAAGGATTTTGCAGAGCATCAGGGAACCTGGGCAGTCAAGACACCTGCCGCTTATCAGCAAGATAGAGTCGATGAAAGAACATGTGAAATATGTAACTTCCACGAAGTCAAAACAGTGCCTGATACCGCTCTTACTCTGAAGCCGAGAACAATCACGGTCACCAAATCTGAATTTATTTATAATACAAGACCTTATGAATTGAATGATTACATCGTAAGCGAAGATAAAGCCGGATTGAAAGTCGAATACAGGAAAAAAGGAGCAGAAGCCTATATGGCCGTCGCACCGAGTACTGTTGGCGTTTATGAATACAAAATCACCTTACCTGAAACAACAGAATATGAGGCCGGAGAAAAGACAGGTGAAATGAAGATTGCTCAATACGAGGTCAAATTGGATGTCACCTACTTTGAAAAGACATTAGGCGAGAATCTTGTCGATGATAAGATTCAACTCATAGAACAAGAGGTCAAGTTTGATGATGAAACAACAAGAAAAGTTCATATCGTTGCCGATAAATCATATGATTTAGCCGGTATCAACGAGATTCCAACTTCTGCATTATCAATCGATGATGATAACTACGCTCTCAATGCTCAGGATATTGAAAACGTCACATTGAAAAACTATGACACTGCTGACTTTTATTGCGGTATCCATGATATCTTCACTTTCTCAGGAAGAGAAGATATCATGATTACAACAAAAATCGCTCGTGGCACACTCAATAAAGGCGATTCACTTTATATCCATGAAAATGGTAAGTTTATCACAGTTACTGGTATTGAGAAAGGAAGAGTAAAAGTAGAAAAAGCAACAATAGGAGAAGAAGTTTCATTATTAGTTACTGGTGTTAAAAAAGAAGAAGTCGGAAGAGGTTATACAATCAGTAAGAAAGATACTCTGAAAGAGTATGATCTCCTGTATGGAAAACTCTACGTTTTCACAAAAGATGAAGGCGGAAGACACACACCTTTGATGGATAGCAAAAATGAAAGATATTTCCCCAATATCAGATTTAAAGATACCAATTCGGAAAAAACAGCAAGAATGTTCTACCCTAGCGGAACAAATATGGTTGCTGGCGGAGAAACAGTTGAAAACGTCAAGTTCTATTTACCGACTTCTACTCCTGCTTTCGTCGGTCGTACCTTTACTCTCATAGAAAGCGGAAAAACGATTGCAAAAGTCGAAGTGACTGGTGTCCATAAACACGATGCCAACTATAGTCGTAACGGCACATGCTATGAGTGTAACTATTCTTCTGGATATTCTTTGAAGTTAGATAATTATGTTGCAGAAAAAGAATGCAAATTCATCGCAGACGAAACAAGACTATTCACTATCAGGCTTGATGCTACAGCCAGCGATGATGTGACATACATAATCACAATTTCTGATACCACGAATTTCTCAATGGTTGTCAGAAATGTCGTTGGCAACGCCGTAATTGCGTTATCTCCTAGCGGTAAACTCGTGATCAAGAAAAATAAATTTGAACTCATCGGTATCCATGTCACTGCAAAAAAATATGGGACTTGTAAAGTAAGAGTCGCTCAAGTATTTTCAATGTCCGCATAAGCTAACTCTTCGTAAATGAACAGGTGGAGGTTGCCTCCACCTGTTTTCGATTCCTTTTGGACTAAAAGCAAACGACATCGGATATTTTTGACAAGCAGGACAGACTCACATTCTTGGTGTTGTCATTCTATACTGAAATCATGAATCAGTCTGTATCATTCTTTTTCATTATAACTTCTTTTGCCAACTTCTTTTCCCACAAACATAGTAACACCCTTTTGTTCAATAGAAAGAAAAGCCGGAACAATCATTATCAAAATTGAAAAAGCAAAGATGATCAAAATGATTCTTGACCATGTGAGTAGATCAAAAAAGAAGCAAGCATAATTATTGTAAAAAAAACAGCACTAGTCAAAACACCAAGAATAATTTCAGTTCTTAATTGAATACTTTAATGTTTGAAAACGTTGATAATAAAGCTTGCGAACCTGTGACTGACGCATAAACGCGAGACGAAAAACAAGCAAAATAAGTGCGTTTCTCTGAATTTGTGACAGATAAAATTTTTCTTCCCTCCTGTTCCCTCAACCTTAATAACTGGCGTTCTCAAACATTAGAATAGCCAGTAAAGAAATGCTGTTCCAAAAACATACCGGAGGAAGTCCCAAAAGTCCTCATCCAGAAGAGCGAAAAGAAGCTGACCGCCCTCGAGAACAAGAGAAAGAAGCTCGTCGATTTGAAGCTCTCTCCCATCGAAAGCATGGTCAAGGAAGGGAGTGAGATCAAGGAGTTCAACCGCTACCTATTCGAGACGATGGTCGAGAAGGTCATCGTGGGAGAAGGAGACGACCCCTACAAGATCAAGTTCTTCCTCAAGACGAAGCAGCAATACAACGTCAATGCGACCGAGTACATCCTCAAGAACAAAGTCGGCAAGACGATCAAAGGAATTACGTATCAACAGCAAGCAACCGACTTTGCAAAACATGAGGTAGACAAATTCAGCAGCACATGTGAAGTGCATCACGTTGCTACGCCGAAAAGACGTCAAAAATAGCTAAAAAAGGCTTAAAAAGCGTCAAAATTGGCACATTTTAGATAACGGAGAGGCGATGAACCTCTCCGTTTTCCTGCCGAAAAGCGGTTAATAGGGCCAAAACGAGATATCGACCACTCAAAAATTCAGTCAAGTTAGTTTGGGGGAATATTTCAGGTTATCCTTGGAACCATCCAAAGATCTTTGGAGATATGATTGAATCGATTTTCTCTGCCGGAAGCGAAAATCGGCCATTGGGATATAAAATGCTGCTAAAATGGCTTGCAATCCGCAGAATTTCCTTAGGGGTTCTAGAGAACAAACGCATCAATGGATTTTTTTATTAGGCAGCAGCCTCTGATTTAAAAAATACCTGTGCAGGCAATCTGTTTTATTCCCAACTTCCAATAATATTTGGCTAGTAATAAAGTTGGGGATTAAAAGGAGCGTGACTTACTTCAAATAAGGTTGGAAGACGGAATTGATTAACTGAGAACTATGTTTTATTGCTCACTTTTTACTTCTTTATTGCTCACTTATTGACGATTTATGAGCAATAAGCCTCAATAACCTTGATAAAATCCTGTTCGATTAAGAAAGCCTTTTTGCCAAGCCAATACTATCAATCAGCAAAATCAATTTATTAGCAACAAAAAATTATCAAGAAAGTGCAAGTACACCTATGCCAGCTGATTCGCATGACTATCCGGTCGAAAGAATGTTAGAACTACAAGAAGAATCAAATATTGTCACTGAAGATTTTAGCATTATAATTTAAAATAATTATAGAAAGGAGCCTAGAATTATGTTAGAAGTGAAAAATTTAACAAAGCAATATAAAAAAAGTGATTCTATAGCTTTAAATTCCTTTTCTTACTCTTTCAATGAAACAGGTCTATATTTGATTACCGGAAGAAGTGGGTCTGGTAAAACAACTCTACTCAATATATTATCCGGGCTAGATTCACAAACATCTGGTGATTTATTATTTAAAGGAACTAAAATAAATAAATCAAATTATGATAATTATAGAAATAAAAATGTCGGAATAGTTTTTCAGGATTTAAATCTCATCAACGAATTATCTATTAAAGATAATCTATCTTTAGCTTTTGATTTAGCTAAATCACATTATGATAAATCAGTAGTTGAGGAGATATTAAAAAAAGTAAATCTTCCCGATAAATCAGAATCATTGGATAAATTGTTATCTAGACATCCAAACGAATTATCTGGAGGTCAAAAGCAAAGAGTAGCAATAGCTAGAACACTAATTAAAGATCCAGATATATTATGTTTGGATGAGCCAACCTCTTCATTAGATAAATCTAACGCAACAGATTTAGCTAAATTGCTCGGTGAATTATCAAAAGAGAAATTGATAATAGTTTCAACTCATGATTTAGATTTCTTTTCCAAATACGCTATTTCTACAATCGAATTAGAAGCAGGTAATATTTACAAAATAACAAATAATGAAGGCTTAAATAACACCGATTCAGCTATCTCTAAAGATAAAAGCAATAAAGAGACTAAAGATAAAAAACATGGGTTATTATCAATAAAAAATAGTTTTAAGTTGAGTCTACAATCTATTGCCAAATCAAAGATTAGATTATTCACATCTTTATTAATAACAATTATTTCAACCGTTGCAATGACATTGTTCTTATCCATAATTAATGCCGATCAAAATAAAATTTTTTTAGATAAGCAATATCAAACAACATCAAGAATGGCTTTTTTAGAAACAAGATTTCAAGGGTATTCTCCAGATGGTGATTTCGTAGATACTTCTATAACTCCTAATACAGAGCAGAAAGAAAAATTAAATTCAAATACTAAAAATGTTTTCCAAATGACAAGAATGAAAGGTGGTTATTTACAAGCATTTGGAACGAGTTCATCTAATTTGGACAGTTTAACTAAATACGTACTTAAAGACTCATCTTCACAAAGTCAAACAGCAATAGAATTAGATCCTGATATCGATCTTTCTTATATAGGATTCGAAAAAGCTACTGAGAATAGTAGACTTCCTCAGAATTATAATGAAATTGCCTTGCCCGATACATTAGCTTACGGCTTAATCAAATATGCGCATATCTATACATTTGATCATGGAGATGGAAAAAATACATTTGAGGGATCAAAGAGTTATGATGAATTAATAGGCAAGACCCTATGTGGATATAAGATTACTGGTGTATTTAAAATTAATGACTTGCCATCTATCTTATTAAATACAAGCACCAATCTCAATAAGGACTGCAACGAACTATTAAAAGGAATCTCAATTTGTTGCTATCCTTATCTAAAAGCTGGATATCAAGAAGAAGTTTATAAAGAGCCTAACCTCTCTTATACACATGTCTATCGTTTATCAGGTGACATCAATGAGGATTTAAGATTTATCCAATCATTAAATGTCAAAGATGAAAATGGCCTTAATTACTATGCCGTTATAAAGAACAACTATTATTCATACGATTCTTTGACTAAATTCAGATATGGAACCACAGGAAATATAATTACTATAATCATATGCGCTTTATTAACTATAACTATTCTAATGATTATAAATTTGTGCTTCGCCAACACTAAAAAGAATGAAATCAGAGCTGGAATATTAAGGTCTATGGGATGTACAAAATTAGGAATTATCCAACTGACTATAACTGATTCCTTATTGATTTCCTCGATTATATTTTTATTTGATTTAATCGCATTAGGAATAATATTCCCAATTTTGAATAATTGGATTATGCTCAATTATTTCACTTTCAATATATTCAATATCGGATTATTACTAGCAGTGATAATCGGAATAGGACTTATAACCTCATTGATTACTTGTATCAAAGCGTTGAAGAGCAAGCCGATTAAGATTATTAAAAATTTATAGAGACAAAAATAAAAACTCAGCCAAAATTACGGCTGAGCTTTTATTTTCTTTAAATATACAACTTATAATTAACTATTGAAGTTAAAGGTATTCATCACCTTGTTTCCATTAGAATCAGTGATTGATAAGAGACAAGCTTTAAATGATTTACCGTTATTCCAATTACAGACAGCAACTTCCATAGTGTAGGTCTTAGTATCATCTACATAAGATTTTATCCATTGATACTGGCTTGCAGCATTACTGCAATAAAGTTGCATTTCTTTATCACCATCCTTTAAATAGGCATTTGAATAATTTTTGGTTGAAACAAATTTCAAACCGGCAGTAATAACATATACCTCGGCAGTATGATAATTATCAGTAACAGGTAAAGCTATCAAATCAGCTAAGGTCTTGCCTTTAATAAACGAGGCTGTTGAATAATCCACATTTCCAAACTCATTTTTAACTATTTGACAACCAGTCATGCAACGTTCAAAGTAAATAGGAGTACCTTTATAGGAGCTACCAAACAAATCTCTCTTTCCTTTGATATAAACTGTTTGACCTATTTGAAGTCCATCTAATTCATCCTTTGAATTCATAACTACTGCTAAGCTTCCGGTCTCATCTATCAAGTAGAATCCGTCCTTGTTTACTAAAGAAGGTCCTATGACACCTTTGACTAATAATTCAGCATCTTTACTAGCATCAATTGCAGCTTTAACATTAACTGCTGAACTCACATCAACTGGCTTAACAATCTTTATATCCATAGTCTTAGAAAAGTCTTTTTGACCATCCAAATGACCAGTGACAGTAATGGTTGCTGTTCCTTCAGTTCCACTTTTAATATGGAATACAACCTTACCATCCTCGCCAGTTTCAAAATAAGCTAAATCAGTATTGTTAGAAGAATAAGACAAAGTAGCTGTTCCAAAATTCAATAAATCAGATGTTACTGAAGTGAGCATTTCTTTACTAGGGTCTGCACTATAAACTGTATCAAATTGCTCTAATCCATAATATTCGACAGCAAACTTAGGAGCTTCTGCTTTATCGAATTGATAATTATTGTTATCTTCAATCTTGATAGGGAGGAATCTAAATAAAACTCCAGTAGAAGTTGATTTTGCATTTAAGGCTGTGTAATAGACAGAACATATCTTTCCATCATATTGATCCATCCAAGCAAAATCTTTACCATCACATGCAGTATAAACATAGCTTCCTGTCTTACCATCTAAATCATCGATGTAATAATTAACAAAGTTCTGTCCTTCTTTTTGAACTCTCTTGATGAGTGCATTGCTATGATAAATCAAGGAAGTAATGTTGGCAGAAGGAGAAGTTTCAATAACTTCTTTGACTGTCTTTTCTTGAGCGAATGACAAATCCAAATCATTAGTCGCTTCATCATTGGATAATAGATGTCCATCAATCAATTGACAGGCTCCTTTATACCCAAACTTTTTGGCAGAACTAGCTTCTTTAGAAGCAATAAACATTGTCTTCTTAGCTAAAAGAGTAATCTTGTTCCCTACGGCAACTTCTATAGCAATCTGGTTATCATAGACATATATGGAGCTATTATCACCGACGATAATGAATCCATTAGGCTTCATTCCATTGGCAAATGTGATTCTAGAGACTACACCAGTAACCTTAACCAAAGAACCTACAGCAGCTTCTCTAGCTTCACCTATAGTCATTTCTGTGTAGTCATCTTCACTCCAAGAAGGAATTCCTTTTGTAAATTCAATAATCCATCCGCTCTTTATTTCAGGAGTTTTGTTTTTGTAGTTTTGAATTGTTCCATAAAGTAAGACTGTATCACCTTTGACAGGTTTCTCATCTAATTCACTGTATCTCTTTGCACCATCAGAACTATATGTACCATAAACGGACAATGTTCCTGTTGGATCTTCGATAGTCATAGCACCAAAACCAGCATCATCGATAGATTTAATTGTAGCTCTAACATAGTATCTTTCTTTTGTGGCACTACCATCACTAGGCATCATAGCTATCAATTCAGCTATTGTATAAATCTTTTTCTCATCTTCATTTTTAGATGAATTATTTTCATCTGTGCTAGGCTTGCTGGAAGGAGCTGAGGGTGTAGAAGGTGTAGAAGGTGTGGAAGGTGTAGTAACATTACCAGTATTAGATGGAGCACTAGGATTATTGCCTTCTCCACAAGATACTAAAGTTGCACAAGATAAAACGGATAGAAATAAGCTGAGAAATTTACGATTCTTTTTCATTTTCTTTGATTTTTCCTTTAGATAAATTAAAAGTGGTTATAATCTCGACAAATGCATATTATCAAACGCAAAAAATTGTTCTAAAAAGAATCCTTTTCTAACATTTTAATAATAAGCATTTTTGAATTTAAGAATAGTGTTGCTAATCTCAAACTCACACAAAAAAAACACAACGCTTAAAGTATAAATAATTTCTTAAGAAAAAATAATAAAAGCACTTTAAAAAGGCGACCTACGTTTTCGTTTTTACTAGATACTCTATTAGTAAATCAAATGATTGATTTTAGATATTTTTGACTAAAGTCTTATTCTTCCACTTGCCTAACTTCCATCTGATTTCAAATATTATTCCTCTAACACATTCATCCAAACAAGCACCGATAAAAGCTCCGTATATTCCTAATTTAAAAACAATGCATAATAAAGCTGATACTCCAACAGTCAAAGCCCAACTTGTAAAGATTGAAGTCAAAACAGGAAATGATATATCACCTGCTGTTTCTAATCCTTTGACATAGACTAGGTTAGTAGCTCTTCCTTGATCCAATACTATATCTATCAACATGCAATAAACAGCGACCCATCCTATATAGTCTTGTGTAAATTTTTCTGTATTGATATTAGGATCAGCTATGGCTTCTCCCATCAAATACTTAAAGACAAAATAAGCTATAGCAGTTATTAGCAAAGACATTATGAATGACACAGTTCTAGCCATAACACCTATATCTTTGACTAGTCTCTCCGCCTCATCTTTCTTGCCTTCACCTACTAATGTTCCTTCGACAACTTGCATAGCAGTAGCAGTTCCATTAGCAAACAAATAGATGATGGAAGTGAAAGTCATGATATAGTTTCTTAGATTTTGCATTAAAACTGAGACAGACAAATTAACTATTATCATCAAGACTAATTGAGAAAAGTTATAAGATAAAGTCTCTCCTGCTGTAGGTAACCCAATAGTCAAAAGTCTTTTGAACAATTGTTTTGGAAAAGGTCTTATTCCTTTGAATGACAAAGAAATAGATACATACTTGACGTAGAATACTAAAGAAAGAATAAATCCGACAAATCTAGATATCAAAGTAGATAATCCTACCCCTATCATTTTTTGAATGGGATCTAAAGTTCCATCAGGAAAAGCCCATAATGTTATTGCGACACCTATAGCATCAACAACATTTGTAATCACAGCTATCAGCATAGGTTGTGTCATTCTCTTGTTAGCTCTTAAGAAAGAAGACAGCACTTGATTCAAAGCCAAAAATATTATCGATGCACCACTCACATATTGATACATGACTGCAAAAGGTAAAACATTATCTTTCACTTGCATCATCGTAAACAAAGGATCAGCTAATCCAATCACCAATGAACTGACAACTACTCCTAAAATAAAGTTAACCCAAAAAGACAATGGATATACTTTATTCAATAATTCATTGTTTCCACTTCCTTTCAATTGAGTTATCAATATTAAAGAAGAAGTCGAAAAGACAGAGAAAGAAACGATAAAGATATTGGATATTTGATTTGCTTGACTTACAGCATTAGAAGCTATTGGAATTCCAGCTAGCATAAATTGATTTATATAGCCCATGGCTACACTCAATATCAGTTCCAAAAATACAGGAACTGCCAATTTGACAATATCTTTATTTCTTTTAAAAACCTTAAATATGTTCATTTTTAGTAAATTACCTAAATATAAATACCTATCTAGTTTAAGACTATATTTCTAAAAAAAGAATAACTAAATTCAAAAACAATATCTATAAAGTGATGAAAATCAAATCCAATTCAAAAAAATTGATATATAGAAAATATATAAAAAAAGCCATCCGCAAAACGGATGACTTTATAGCATAAGACTAATTATTATTTACTGTCTGATTCAGCTTTTTCTTCAGCTTTTATATTTTTAATATCTAAGGTGATTACAATTCCACCCCAAACTAAGATGACACCTAACATTCCAAAGATATATGCATAGTTGATCCAAAACCACTTAGGAGCAGTTTGACCAATTACAGTACCTTGCATGGAGTTTGCATTGACAATGCTGTAGCAGACATCCTTCAAGACTCTTCTCAAGACCAATTGATCGCCTATGCTGGATTCATCATAATTCCAAGCTGATGAAGCCATATTAGCCAAATTCAAATCACCACCTGCATATGCTTCTTGTCTTGCATCCATATAAGTAGGAATTGTGTTGAAGTCACAGATGACAGCTCCATTGAATCCCCACTCATCTCTAAGGATAGTAGTTAACAAACGATAATCACCACCAGTCCAACGAGTTCCGATTCTGTTGAAAGATGACATCATTCCCAATGTCTTTCCTTCCTTAACTGTGATTTCGAAAGGTCTCAAATAGATTTCTCTCAATGCTTGCTCAGTAATCCAAGAACAATCACCGGAAATAGAACGATGCGTCTCTTGTTCATTAGCAGCGAAGTGTTTGACAAATGTTACTAATCCTTTACTTCTGCAACCTCTCACTTCAGCAGCTCCAACCTTTCCAGAAAGAAGAGGATCTTCTGAGAAGTATTCGAAGTTTCTTCCTCCGAATGGAGACCTATGAATATTCATAGCAGGAGCATACCATCCAGTGTAAGGAGTAGATCCGTTTCCAATCAATCCCTCTTCACCGACAGCAGCACCAAATTCAGAAATGAGTTCATCATTCCAAGTGGATGCAACAGTTACACCACAAGAATATGATGCAGTCTTCTCAAACAAACCAGGATTGATGAAGCTAGTCCAGCCGACAGGACCATCAGCACAAGTCACAACAGGAAGACCAACACTATCAACACCTGCAATCTTATAAGCAGCTGTATTATACATGTTGGCAACTTCTGCCAAGTTCATTTGATCCAACAATCTGTCCCATCTCTCATCATCAAATGAGACTTCTCCAACCCATTCGCCACGAACTTTATTTCCTTCTTCATCGACTACATAATTACCATCGGCATCAAGATTATCCTTATACAATAAATCATAAATTGTATATAACTTGGTATCATCTACTGTAGGATAATCGAATTGAGGATCATTATCGTAATCGTTAGGATTATTAGTAGATTTATCATCCAATTTGTCTAAAAAGTCTTGACTGACAGTTCTTTCTTCTTGAGTTCTGGGAGATGGGAATGTTCCTTCCCAGTCTTTTCTAGAAAGAATAGTCTTCAATTGATAATCACTATTAAATGATGCATCTACATTATCAGTATAAAGATTCTTGACTTCAGTTCCAGTCACAGGATCTTCAGCATATTGATAATTATCAGCCAATTCCATATCGAATGATCTTATGCTTTCATGTGAATTCTTGTTGAAACTCAATGAATAAGTTCCAGCATCCAATTCATAGCCTTTAAATCCATTATTGTTGGCATCATTATAGTCATATGAAGCCATGTAGTAAGGATTGATATCGATCGATACTTTTTCACTAGCACCAGGCTCTAATAAGCCAGTCTTGGCATATCCAATCAATATCTCATAAGGCTTTTCGATTTCACCAGTTTTATAAGGAGCTTTAGCATAAACTTCTACTACGTCTTTACCTGCGACACTTCCTTCATTTTTTACCTCAACTTCAACAGTAAATTCATTAGTTGGATCAAGTGTAGAAGGAACTGTTGTAGCATCGACACTCCATGAAAATGTCGTATAACTCAACCCATATCCGAAAGGATATACTACATTATCATCGTACCATTCGTTACCATCAGTGAAAGCACGTGTCTCATAATAACGATATCCTACATACTCACCTTCTTCATAATCAGCAAAATAATAGAGCTTAGCTTGATCACCAATCATATATTGGTCACCAAGTCCACCTTCAGTATCAAAATCGTTATTTACAGAAAAGTTTTTCCAAGAAGGCATTTTCTTGAAATCAGTAGCATAAGTATCGACAGTCTTTCCACTAGGATTTACATCTCCGGCAATGATTTCACCTAAAGCTTTGCATCCAGAATTTCCTGGGTATCCAATAGAAATAGCAGCATCAATCTTAGATGGATCAATCGTATATCCTTTTTGAGTGACATATTTAGCATTTTCTTCTAAGAATCCCAATTCCATAGCAGATCCAGAGTTGATTACGACGATGACTTTTTTAAATCCGCCATTGGTTACTGCAACGATCAAATCTTCTTCGTTCTTGTCCAATTGAAGATAGTGGTCATCGCTCTTTCTAGCACCTTCCACACCATCCATGGTCATAGGAAGATCCATACCCTCTCCACCGATTCTAGTAAGAACTATAACAGCGGCATCTTGATAATTCTTGTAACTATCTTTTACTTCATTTGTATAAGAAGACTGAGGAGTTTCACCAGTTTTCAATGTGACTGGTTTTCCTGAATCCAAGTCGCCAGAAGCTGAAGAACGTCCTTCTCCTGAGAGTTTGTTATCGTGATAGAACTTCTCAAGTGTTGGGTTGACTTCAAATCCGGCATTTCTTAAAGATTCGTTAACACCGATAAAATCTCCACTAGCAGCACCTGAACCAGATCCACCGATTGCGATGTTGTCAGAATTCTTTCCAAAGACAGAAATTTTAGAACCTTTGGCTAAAGGCAAGGCATTGTTCTTGTTTTTCAACAAGACCATTCCTTCTTCATTCAATTTAAGGTTAACATTGTCAGCATTAGCTTTGCTTTCGTCTTTGCTGTTAAAAGACTTCACATAAGCTGACTGTTCACCATCTTTAAAGATAGGATTAGCTCCACCCAAAGCAAAGTCCAAAACATCGGCCAAAGCTGTATTCAATACGATAGGTACAGCTATTACAGTAGCTAACAAAACACCGGAAGTTATAGACCAGATTTTGAAGCTATTCTTTTTCCATAATTTTTTTATCATCATAAGAATTTCTTCCGTTTTTTAGTAGTTCTTGACAGGATAACCTTTGACATTGTCCCACTCAGCAACAAAGTCATCGCCGCTCAAAGCAATATAATCGAGCAAGGGTGCATGAGCAGCCATTGTAGTACCGCTGATATCATCAGAGTTGTTGGTCATAAATGTAAATTCATTGTTTCCAACCTTGAGATCAACAGTTCCCAATGTAAATTCCTTGAAAGGTTCAGGATCAGTAGTATCACCAACTCTTGCAGGAACATTACTGAAAGTGATGGTTCCATAATCCAAAATCTTTCCGTTGGCCATGATTTGATAATTGTCTTTATTGTAAGAATAGTTTTCAATCTCTTGAGACATACTAGCCTTCAAAGTGACAGTCTTTGCAACATCGGAAATGACTTCGAACTTGAGAGTATTTCCTCTCTTATACATATAAGAGACAAACTTATCTCCGGAAGCGTTGAATCCAGGTTTGGTAACAATTGCACCAGCTTCAGTAGTGGTTCCAGAAAGTCCAGCTCCAATGATTCCAGTGAAGTCAATATCTTCAGCTTCAAACTTGTATGTTTGTGCTCCAACATATTCAGTTGTAGAACGTTTCCAATTAGCTGTCAAAGTCAAATCACCGGTAACATTAGTGGTGAAATCATAATCAGCACCGGTGGAAGTCACCCAGCCGCCGAAGTCATATCCTTTTCTAGAAGGATCCACCGATATCTTAGAAACAGGCTTTCCAGATTCAACTTTCAAAATTCTAGTCTCAGGAATTGCACCATAATGGTTGTAATTAAATGTGACATTGTAAGTAGTAGCACCTTCAGTCAACCATTTTGCATATAAAGTAATAGCAGAAGTGACTGAGCTATTCCAATCATAGGCTAAAGTCAATTGAGAATCGATGTACCATCCATCAAATGTATATCCACTCTTTGTAGGGTCAGCAGGCTTCTCGCCTTTGCTTCCATCTTCGACTATTAAATTAGAAATTTCACTTCCTTCATTAGTTTCAAATGTGATGTCGAATGTTTGCTTGGTGACGACGATATTTCTCAAAGTAGCATTCTTTCCACCAAAAGTAATTTTTATAGAAGCGTTTGCGTTGGTAACAGTAGTATTCAATGTCGTATAAGTGATTCTAGAGTCAGTCATATCGAGCTCAGCAGTTGACTTGTTTTTATATGTGACAGTCAAAACACCACCTGCAGGATCGAAAGTTTCACCTATCTTATAAGACATCTTGGTAGGATTAGTCTTTACAGCTATTTTAGATACATTCTTATCACTGACTTCAGTATCAGTTTTTCCTCCTGTATCTTTACCAGAACCAGTATCAGGCTTAGGTTCTACCGAAGCAGTATTGTTAGTCTTATTAGATGGCTTAGCTGAATCACTATTTCCTCCACAGCTAGCCAATGAGAGCATACAAGCGAATAAAGCTAAAATCTTTAAACTATTTTTTTTCATTTTTTCCTCCTGGTTCATCCAATGAACCTGATTACAATCAAATTTTAAGAAAAGGCTTTCAATTAGTGACAAAAGTGCCAAAACTTGTATTCGTGAAGACAAACTTGGCAACATCCATAAATAAACAATTGACCTTGACGAAACATCCGCCAAGGTCAATTTATTATTCATAGAAAGCGGATTAGGCTACTGTGAAAGTGATAGTTCCAGTGTAATGGCACTCAGTTGGAGTTCCAGCGAAAATCCATCCGGACATATAAGCATTTGTATAGTATGTGAGATCGACATCGACAGTGTAAGTTCCACTAGCCAAAGTTCCTTCCAAGGTATAGTAATCGACTACATCATAGCTGGACTTGTTAGCCTTACCCATGACTGACTTCTCATGCTTGACAGCAGTAAGTCCTTCAGGAATTTTGGTGAACTTATAGTCATAAATCTTGCTATCTTTTGCTGTAGCAGCATCGATAGTGATGATATCTGAAGCAGTCTTATCTTCATTTCTTTGATGCCATGAATCATCGGCAGGATCTTGATATGCATTGACGATCAATCCATTCATTGACATACCCCAGAACTTTGCGCCACCAGCTACTTCTGTGAAGTAAGCCAATGCAGGTACTTGAACCTTCATAGACATAGGCTTGTTAGCTTCATAAGTTGCAGCTGACTTGCCAGTAGACATAGCATTTCCATCGACATGGATAGCACTCTTTACATTGACAGTGATGTTAGCAGTAGAAGAAATCCAGTTATCTTGGTTGACTTTAGCTGAAATAGTGACAGTTCCTTCTTTGGTGGCCTTACCACTTATGACCTTACCATTGACTAAGGAGAGACCAAACTCAGCCAATTTTCCCTTTTCAGTATCATCGATTGTGAATTGGATATCACCAGAAGCGATAGATACAGAGTTGTTGACATTATATTCGGCATCGACTGAGAATACAGCACCTGCAGAGATTCCGTTCTTTACAGTTGTCGAATTAGCTCTAGCATATAAAGCACGTTGAGCTTTTCTTCTTACAGCGAAGTAGAATGAAGGATTCTTCTTATCATCGGTTGTGGAGGAAGCTGAAGCTTTGGTATAAACCATCTTTTCGGCCTCATTCCATGTACCATGATCCATTGCATTCTTAGAATAAGTAGAAGATTGTCCTAAAAGCTGGTCAGATCCTGCATAAGCCATGAGGTTTACAGGAACATAATCCTTAGCCCAAGCATCTGTACATACATCAGCCTTGCTATCCCATTCATCACGGAGCAAGTATTGGTGTACTGCATAAGATTCGGCAGTTACTGCAAATCCGATACGGTTGAATGAAGACATAACACCCATGGAGTTTCCATACTTCAATGCCCATTCGAATGGCTTCAAGTATTGCTCACGCATAGCTTGCTCAGTTACAAAGGTGCAGACGCCACCATAATCGGCACGATATGATTCCTGATCGTTCAAGAAGAAGTGCTTTACATAAGAAATCAATCCTTTAGAAGAAGCACCTTTGACGACAGCCGCAGCAAATCTTGCAGCGTGCCATCCATCTTGTGAATAGTATTCGAAGTTACGTCCAGAGAATGGTGAACGATGAGTATTCATAGCAGGACCAGCCCATTGAGAAAGTCCAACCCAAATTGCATCGTTTCCAACCATACGTCCCATCTTTTGACCTAATATAACATTGAATGTCGCAGCAATAATAGGAGCTGAAGTAAACAATGTTCCACCTTTAATTTGGACAGGACCATCAGCATAGTGGTTGGCATCCATTCCTATGGCATCAATCTTGGTCATGTTAGGACCACTAGTGGCATCACCAGATACGATGTCTGACATTTCCTTCCAAGTCAATTCATTCATCAACTTAGACCACTTTTGTGAACCTTCATCAGTTCCTTCGACAACTTCTCCATTTTCATCAATCTTCAAATCTTGATAATCGACACCAGAGAGATCGGCAAGCTTGATATTATTCTTCTCGCCTTGATTCCATGAAGAGGGTACAGAATTGACATACCAAGGATCAGCTTCCGATAATTCGTAATGATTGTAGACATCCTGATCGTCGAGACGTGTAATTTGATTAGCTGTCAAAGTACGATCAGCAACTGAAGCAGGCTCAGGTTGTTTCAATCCAGTTGCTCTAGAAATCGAATGGCTGAGCAATGATTCTGATGTGGAATTGTAATCATCATCTTGAGAGAAGATAGGAGTGATTTCTTTTCCAGTCTTATAATCGGTAGAAAGCTCTAATGCAGTAGGAACTGCGGCAGTATATGAAAGAACTTGAGTGTGTGAATCTCTATTAGCTGAGATTGTGTAATTTCCAGCTTCCAATTCATATCCGACAAAACCATTGCCGTTGGCATCATTCCAGTCATAAGAAGCCATATCCTGAGCAACAAAGTCAATTGTGACAATGTCAGACTCGCCAGGTTGAAGCAACTTAGTCTTTCCAAAGTTGACGAGGTTATTAGAAGCTTTCTCGATTCCACCCTTGGTGTAAGGGGCTGAATAATAGACCTGTACAACATCCTTACCAGCTACATTACCAGTATTGGTAACTTTGACTTGAACTTCAATAGTTTGATTGCCTTTGGTGATTGCAGCATCAGTTATTCCTTGCCACTCCCAATCGAAGGTGGTGTAGGAAAGTCCGTATCCAAATGGATAAAGAACTTGCTCTTGATACCATTTCTCACCAGTTTGTCCACCCATATCAGTAGCAGCTGTCTCATAGTATTTATATCCGTTGTAAATACCTTCTCTGTATTCGAGATCGGCGTAGTTAGTCATCTTTCCGCTTTCATCATAGAAGAAGGCGTTCATTCTAGAGCCATCAGCATTCTTGTTTTGGGTCTGCCATCCTAAGTTTGTAAAGCTAGGATCCTTGGTGAAATCCTTAGTCCAGATATCGGATGTATGTCCAGAAGGATTGACAACACCTGTTAAAATTCTTCCGATAGCTTCAGCACCATTGTTTCCAACTCCACCGACCCAAAGAATTGCATCGACACCCAAGTTGGAATCGGTCTTCTCTTCGGCCAATTCAGGAATTTGCATAATATTAGAAGAGTTGATAACAACAATGACCTTAGAGAAGTGTTCCTTGACGTGGTGAACCAAAGCCACTTCATTGTCATCGAGTTGCAACACGTGATCATCGGGGTTTGCATGATCTTTCACTTGGTTAGTTGCTAAGTCTTTGTTCTCAGTTCCTTGTCTTGAGAAAGTGATGACTGCAGCATCGCTGTATCCATAATAAGAAGCGATAGTAGAAGGAGTGTAGTCGGATACAGGAAGCTCATTATTGATTGTTCCTAATGTGTGATAGGTGTTATAAAGATTGACAGTGACAGGGTTGACTTCAAGACCTGCATCTTCCAAAGACTCTACAAGACCCGTGTAGGCAATTCCGTTATTGCCAGTTTTTCCAGCACCAGATCCACCACCAGCAGTAACAAGGTTGACTGATGCCATTCCAAATAAAGTAACCTTCTTTTCATAAGAAGCTAAAGGTAATGCATTATCAGCATTTTTGAGCAAAGTATCACCTTCGGCAGCTATGTCGATAGCTAATTCCTTAGCAGATTTTTGCTCGTCAGCAAAACTTCCATAATCGGAATAAAACTTTCCCTTTGCATCTTTGTCACCGGTGGAAGTTCCATCGGGATTGACTGTTCCAGGCTCTAATGAGTCTACATCATGTTCAGAATCACTAGTTCCACTTGAGTCCCCACCATTTCCAGATGAGCCCTTGTTATTAGAAGGGGTACTTGGATTAGGTGAAGGATTAGGTGAAGGATTAGTGCTTGGGTTGCTGTTGCATCCAATCAACATTGTTGTTAATCCGAGCAAAGCAAGTAATTTGAAATTTGTCTTCATTTTGTTTCCAAAAAGACTATTTGTCTTTTCCTTTCCGGTTGATTATCCTCAAATCTATATGTAGGAATCTTGCAACCGTTTACATTGTATTTTTACAAAGGAAAAATAGAAACTGTCAATGTTGGTCGAAATGTTTATCATTTGAACTCTATAAGCTAATTCGTTCAAATAACATACTAATTTAGAAAGGTGTAAGCTCTTTTATAATAATGGCAAGAGGATGGAAAAAATGACTAAAAATATATTTGAAAAAGTCAACAATTCTAAATTATATATACATATCGTTAATGTTATACAAAGAAAAAGTTGTTTCTATGGATATTATGTAATATGTCAAAGCAAATAATTGAGCTTTCTTTAATCGAAGAAAGAAACTGTGAGTTGATCATAAAGGCCTTCTTGGATTTGACTGATAGCAAAAAAGTCGAATTCATAAAAGTCAATGATGTCATTCAAGAAATCAAGATATCCAAAGGTACTTTTTATAAATACTTTTCGGGAAAGACTGATCTCATAAATAAAAGTGTAGATTGGCCAATGTCACTAACTTAAGGC
>QZWM02003513.1:0-17064 GCA_003829775.2 Junco hyemalis
CGTCAACGGAAAAGCTCCTTTCCGACCTTGGAATAGTCGAAAAGGAGCAGCCGGTTAAAAGAAAGCGTGGAAGACCCAGAAAGAACTCTATATAGTCCTATTGGTTTGGAAAGTATTAATTAAAAAATTGGGAAATATAAAGTAGTATTGATGTGAAAGCAAAAATAGTTTTTAAAGCCCATGTCTTTATAACTTTAGTGACCCATTATTATTGATTCGCTCACATAAATTATATAAAATGAAATTGTAAAAAAATGCAGTCTCACTGCAGAAATTACAGAGGAGATTACTAATGATTTCTAGATTTATAACTAAAACTATTATTGATTGTGTTAAGCATTTTCCAATAACTTTACTTACAGGGCCAAGGCAAATTGGTAAATCAACTGAATTATTCAATTCTTTTAGCTCCAAAGGTTTTAATTATATTTCACTTGATGACTCATTTAACTTGGCTTTTGCAAGAAAAGACCCTAGAAGCTTCTTGGATCTTCATCCTTCTCCATTGATTATAGATGAGGCACAAAAGGCGCCAGAACTATTTGTTGAGATAGAAAGAATAGTAAATGAATCTAGATTAAAGAGAGGGAATATGGAAAGCAATGGCATGTATATATTGTCTGGATCCCAAAGAAAAGACTTGTTAGATAAAGCTGAAGAGTCTCTCTCCGGAAGGGTAGCTATTCTAGATATGAATAATCTTTCAATAAATGAGATTTTAGGAAAGGATAATTCTCCCTTCGAAGTTAATCTTGCTAAAGATTCTCAAAGAAGCCTTAGATATACATTGAAGGAATCTCAAGCTTTTGAATATATTGTCAAAGGTTTCTTTCCTGTTCTCTATGCTGATCCTTCTATAAATATTTCTGTGTTCTATTCATCTTATATAACCACTTATTTAGGAAAGGATCTTAGAGACTTAATAAATATAAATGATGAATTTAAATTCTTGAATTTCTTAAAACTTTTAGCTTCAAACACAGGTGAAGAATTGGTTTATGATAACTATGCCAAGAATATAGGCGTTTCAATAAACACTATAAAAAGCTGGACTTCGGTTCTAGTAAAGACAGCAATCATTTATTTAGTAGAGCCATACAAGGAGGAATCAATAGTAAAGAGAGTGGTGAAAAGACCAAAGATGTATTTCTTTGATACAGGATTGGCTGCTTATCTATGTGGAATAACTGATGCTAAGACCTTGCAAAACAGTTTCCTCAAGGGAAGATTCTTTGAGACATTTGTCTTTAATGAGATAAGAAAGTCTTTTATGAATGAAGGGATTATGCAGACTCTCTATTACTATAGAGATTCTGAGCAAAATGAAGTAGATATGATTTTAGTGAGAGAAGGAAAGATCTCATGTGTAGAGATAAAAGCTGGGCAAAACTTTAATGCTTCGGATACTAAAGCATTTAAGAAACTCATAAATTCTAAATTTGTACATGGGAAAAACGCAATTGTCTGCACAGCTGATAAGATATCGATGCTTAATGATGGTACTTTGCTTCTTCCTATTTCGTCAATCTAATCCACTCTTCCCACGCAGTGCTGAATTAAATTTATCATAGTATCTATTTCTTCTTTGCAGTCATTCTTAATCCATCTGAACACTACTGATATTATGCCTTGAGTGAAGAAGGTGAAGATATATTCCTTATCTTCTTCTTTTACTTTGTAATGGTCTAGTATAGGATTAAATACTCCTTGTTGCATCCTTTGAAAAGACTCTTCTACTTTAAATATTTCAGGTCTTTGTTCGGTGGTTTTGAAAGCTTGTCTATTCTTTTTGACAAATTCTAAATAAGGCTTTAGGAATTTTGGAGTGATGAGATTGAAGTCTTCTTTTTCTCTTTGTGGTAAAGAGGCTGAGAAGTCTTTATTGAGTTTTTCCACTGTCTCGAGAAGAAGTCTTTATGTTTCTTAATAAATCACATATTACTACATTACGCTTACAATTTTTAATTAGCAAATGATGATTTTATAATGCAAAAATTTGGCATATATGTTGACAATAAACGAAAATAATATAAGATAATAATTGTGGAGGTATTAAAGATGTCTACAACTAATTTAAATATCAGAACTGATAAAGCTGTAAAAGATCAAGCAGAGGCTATTTTCAATGAATTAGGCCTTAGTTTGACAACTGCTGTTAATATGTTTTTAAGAACAGCCATTCGTGAAAATGGCATTCCTTTTGAATTAAAGCTCGATGTACCTAACGAAATAACTGCTAAAGCTATTAAAGAAGGAAAAGAACTTCTTTCTAATCCTAAAGCACCTAAATATACAAGTATGGAAGCTTTGAAAGATGCTTTGAATAAATGATGAGTAGCATTCAATTTACTAATCAATTCAAAAAAGACTTGAAACTTGCCAAAAAGCAAGGAAAGGATTTAGATAGATTATTTGAAGTAATCAACATATTAGCCAACGGGGAGAAAGTAGACACAAAATTCAAAGACCATGACCTGTCTGGTAGTTATAAAGGAACTCGTGAATGCCATATAGAGCCTGATTGGTTACTTATTTATGAAATTGATAATAACGCATTAATTTTGATGCTTTATCGTCTAGGAACACATTCTGAATTATTCAAGAAATAACATAAAAAACCAGCCCTTGTAGAGAGCTGGCTTTTTTGTTTACATCTCTGCTGTTGATTCTTTAGATAGAGCTTTGGATAAGTCCGGTGCTAGTCTTTTGATTGGAAGATAGGAAGTTGACTTGATCTCCGATAAGCTTTTCTCAAATTTACTCATGAATTTGACTGAGCTTGTTATGACTGAGTTTTCATATGATTCAATCACGGTGTTATAAGACCGTTCAACTAAGAAGAAATTAGAAAATACGAAAACGAACATTTAATCTATTGATTGCAGTAGGGGCAAATGGTTATATAGTAACTGCATACCCTGTTAGTGAGAATATTACAAAGGAGAAAAAATAAATGAAAACTATTAAATTAATGTTTGATTATAAATCATTACCTATCTGGTATGAGGATGATTCAAAAAAAGATTTCGTCTATTCAAATGACTTTCCCGATGGGGAAGAGATTGATAAACATCTAATAGATTTAGCGGACAAATTATCAAATGAGTATGATAGTCAATATCTAGATAATGAGATAACTTTTGAATATGTTGGTTTTAAAACAATTGAAGATCAAAATAATTTCATAAAAGATTCTCAAGAATTCGAAAAAATTGTATACGATAGATTTGGAAAGAATTACAGAATTGTTGATGAGATTAAACAATATCTTAAGTATTTTGTTAATGTTGGGGATAATGTTAAGACCTTAGTAGCAAAAGGAAACATACCTCAAGGTACTATTGGCAAAGTAATTTCAATTACTTTTAATTCATCCATTAAGGTTGAAATAAATGGCAATAAAGAAATTGTAGAATACGAAAATGGCGACGTATCTCAAATATAAATAAAAAGGAGCTGTTTTCAAATCCTCTTTGGCTGAAGGTTTTTAAACAGCCCCTTTTTTGTTTACATCTCTGCTGTTGATTCTTTAGATAGAGCTTTGAACAAGTCCGGTGCTAGTCTTTTGATTGGAAGATAGGAAGTTGATTTGATCTCAAATAAGCTTTTTTCAAATTTACTCGAGATTTTATTTATCCATGCTTAAAGTAAAGTCATTTATTTGCTAATAATTCTTCTACTGCAATTACAAAGCATTTGCAGGGCAAATGCAAATCTAATATACTTTTATAGAGGTGAGTTAGTATGGAAACTGTTAATGTAACTATTAGATTGGATAAAAATATAAAAAAGGAAGCTGATAGTATTTTTGCTGATTTTGGCATGAGCTTTAATACAGCCGTAAATCTTTTTATAAGGCAAACTATTAGAGAGCAGAAAATTCCTTTTGAGATTAAAAGAAGTATTAATTGTTTACCTAATGGTGAAGCCAATTCAATCGCTGATAAAATTATAGATAAACACATAGATGCTTTTAAGGAATTAGCTAAATGATTTGGATCACAAAAGAACAAATAATAGAATTCCAAGAAAAGCTTATTAGAAAAACTGGTGGTTCTTTTGGGCTAAGAGATGAAGGTGGTTTGGAATCTTGTATTTATTCTCCGTTGCAATCATTTGATGGTAAAGAATTTTATTCTTCCATAATAGATAAAGCATCAAGAGTAAGTTATTTGTTAGTAAATAATCATCCTTTTATAGATGGAAACAAAAGAATTGGTGCTTTAACACTTTTATATATCTTAGAAGTAAATAAAATTAACTATACATTTAATAACAAGGAATTAATAAATAGCTATTTTTCTTTGGCCGCAGGTGAAATAACTTATCAGCAGTTTGATACATGGGTAAAAGATCATATCTTAGATAACGAAAGTACAAATAAAATTAAAAAATAGAAATGTAAATGTGCTGGAAATCATAATTCACTAACTAAGAATTTAAAAAAAGGTAAGATTATTCAAGAACGATATTATGATGAAATTGGTGATGTTTCTCGAATATAGTAAAACCAGCCCCTGTTAAGAGCTGGCTTTTTGCTTACATCTCCGCTATTGATTTTTAGATTGCTTTGAATAAGTCAGGTGCTAGTCTTTTGATTGGAAGATAGGAAGTTGACTTGATCTCAAATAAGCTTTTCTCAAATCTACTTATGAATCTGACTGAGCTTGTTATGACTGAGTTTTCATATGATTCAATCACGGTGTTATAAGACATATTTAAAAATGTTGCTTTTATAAGAATTATATATGCCTTATAATTTTTAAAAGAGAGCTCTTCTATGGATTATAAATTTATAACTATTGATGGATATCAGATATTGGTCGATAACAAACGTGGTTTTATGAATTTGACTGATATTGCAAAGATGCTGAATTGCGAAGTCGAAAAGATAAAAGATCCTTTGAACGTTAGTGCTGATAGCAAGATTTATACAGACACTAATGTTATTTCTTGCTCGGATAAAACTTATTATTCTTTGGATGTTGTAGTTATATTTATTTTTGATTATGACTATAAGATAGCATTCAAATTATATGAATCTGCTTTGAATAATGGGTTAATATTTAATGAATATATCAATCGCAAAATTGATGAAGAGAAAAAAACATTCAATGAATTGAGATCTATCGTAAAAGAACAGGAAGATGTAATCGATACTTTTTATAAATACTATGATGCTGGAAATGAAAATAACTCTAATGGTGACTATAGCTTTATCTCTACAGAAAGTTTGCAATTTTTAATAAGCTTAATTAAAGATATATACGATTTTGGTGATGGTTTCGGTGTCATAAGAGACTATTCATTATTATTAGATATTTTATATGGATTAAATTCAGCACTTGGAAATGATGAAGATGAAATAAAATTTGATGAATATGATTGTGTTTCATACATAGTGAAAACTATGTATAACATCATCAAGAAGAAACCCTTTATCAAAGGCAATGAAATCATCGCTTATTTCATTGCTTATTATTATTTGATTAATTCTGAATTGATAGAAGAGGAAGGATCAAAGATTGTTTCTAGTGAAGACCTTTGTCTAGCCATAGGTCTTATCATAAGTTCAAACGATGATAATGCAGTAGATTCTTTAAAGAAAGCAAAATCTTTGTTAGCTAAGCATTATGATCTTCCAAATTATAATTATGAAAAAAAGCCAAATTCTATCTTCGATATATCTAAAGAAGGAATAATTGAATACATTATTTCTTCAATAGAAGATTTTAGTGGATATCAAGGATATTATGATTTCTATAAAGGAAAAAGTATTGTCTATAAGATTCATTACCATGGAAGGTATGGTAACTTCTCTTTAAATAGAGCAAAAACATTCTTATCTAATAACACTTTATATTTTAAAGGAGTTTTATATTGCTATTCTGAAGCTCCTACTGATTTGGAAGGTAGAGATGAATTCTTAAAAGACATAGTTGAAGAAATAAGAATTAGAAGTTATAGCGATGTAATAACTCCTTTCTTAAATAGTTTAAAGAAAAAAGTAAAACCTTATTTTGATTTAGATTCTATCTCTATAAAATTTGACTTTGATATAAAGACTAAATTTGATGAAGATTATGAGTGGTGATTAAAGGAGTTACTTAATCAGATACTTCATATCTTCTTCAGTTAAGTTTATGTCGAAGGATTTTGTTCGGATATATTTATTTCTTTATTACTTCTAAGGTTGGAATGATCGTATTGATCATTCTACCTTGTGCTGCAATTTGTATATTTGAAGTAGGCAAGATTATCTATATGGTTATGGATGAAAAGAAGAAGAAAGAAAACATAAATAATTTTGAAAATGATAAAGAAAAATAGAAGATAAAGAAATGGATAGAAGATTTGAAGAATAATTTAAATAAAGACTATTAATATTCAAGTTAAATATATTAGGATTAGTAAATATTTACTCTTTTTGTTTAAAAAAGAAAAAACAACTATTTTTACACAAGGCTTTACATAGTAAATAGCATTATTTATAATACTGAAGATTTAAACCATTATTTATTTTTTATTAAAGGGATAAAACATAAAAGAAAGGATTTTTTTATCTCTATGCGTAAAGAATTGAAATCAAAGTCTAGACGTAAGTGGTTGATAGGTGGTTCGTTAGCTTTTGCTTCTGTTGCATTATTGACAACTGGTTTTGCTACTTGGGTTATCGGTACACAAAAGACCTCTGGAAATGGTCAAGTTCATATTGGTGTTGATACAGCTCAAGATAATTCAGTAGAGCTAACTTTTAGTTTAGATGAAAATGACAATGGAATTTTTGTTGCTGAAGCTGCTGGAGATTCAAATTCTAATTTAACTATTGAAAGAGATGAAACTGATACTGTGTCTAAGCCTGATTGGGATATAAAAATAAAAGATTTGAATATCGTTGTTGGAAAAACATTTTATGATTCAATCAAGGATAAACAAGGTTTAAAGATTGTTTTTGAGCTTCAAAAGGATAAAACAGAAGATATAAATTCGGCAACTAATTCGGTAACTGATGATATGGTTGGAGTGAGAGGTGAAACAGGATCACCTTGGAGTTATATAGATATAGATGTAAAAAGTAGAGAATTTGATGTCACTTTACCAGATCCATATCCTGCAAATGGAAAGATTTATGGTATAAATGATACTGATAAAACATTTTCTTTCGGTTGGGGTTCTTATTTTGATGGAAAAGCTCCTAGTGAATTCTACAAATTACATGAACCTAAAGAGGGCTTGCGTGGATACTATCAAAATGCTTTGAAAGAGCTTCAAGCAATGAAGACAGCTTTAACAGGCGAATTAAAGTTAACTGCTACTTTTGATTATGGACAAAATGGACAAACAGTAGGTAAATAAATCCTATGAAGAAGAAAGTAAGAAATAATAAAGTAATTTTAGCTTCCATCTTAGCTTTGGGTTGTCTAACTGCTGCTAGTGTTGGTTTCTCTTCTTGGGTAATTGTTGCTCAAAACATTAGTACCAAATCCAATGTGGATGTCACTGTTGATGGTGTTGAAGATCATAGATATAATTTTGTTGTTACTGCTTCTTCTTCCGATTCAACAATTAGATTAGGTCCTAACCCAAATGGAAAATACATAAGTCCTTCTGGAAGTGTATCCGAAGAAGATTTGGATTTTAATTTCGAATTAACGTTTACTGTTAAAGGTAGTAGTGATGCATTCGACTTCACATCTTTAGGTGATCAAAGTTTGGATATAAAATTTAGCTTTACTGATACATTGAATATAAACGGTGATGGAGAAGAATACATCATATTTCCTTCTGAAACAATTGGAACAATTAACAGGTCTGGATTTACTCCAAGTACTGGTGTAACAGCTACTCAAAATAATAATGTAATAACTTATACTGGAGCATTAGCTTGGGGAAGTTATTTTGGTGGTAAAAACCCATCTGAATTGACTGATTCTACTAAAGTTGATTTATATATAGAAAAATTAAAATATCTTAGAACTACTTTAAATAAGCAAAAGCTTGAAATCACTGTAAATATAGAAAAAAAGTAGTTTAAAACAATCTCAATCGAATAAGAATGCAATAAAAAACGAAGAATATTAATTCTTCGCTTTTTCTTATAGAATTAAGATTGAAACGTAAAAAAAAGAGGCATTCCTAACCTCTTTTTTAAACACACGACTTTACCCACTCCGGAGTATGTTGGGAATTTCCGAAGTAACATACGACTTTCCTCAATTCCCTTTGAAAACAAAGGGCAACGAATTGCATACGAATTTCGTTGCCTAATTCCTTTTGCTTTTCCTTTTTGCTCTATCGAATTACCTTCGACGCCTATAAGTTTAAACCAAAGAAAGAAAAATTAATCAAATAAAATAAAAAATTTTTTATCGATATCGCATTAATTTTGTGAAAGGGTTTACAAATTTAAAATAGCTAAATTTTAAAAAATAAAAATGCCTGGATGCTATCCAGACATTTTATTTTTGTTTAACTACTTAGTTCCGTAGATTCTATCACCTGCATCTCCTAAACCTGGGACGATGTAGGCGTTATCGTTGAGCTTCTCATCGAGATGTCCGACATAGAATGTCACATCAGGATGCTCTTTAGTTACTTTTCTCAACCCTTCAGGTGCTGCGATGATGCAAAGGAACTTTATTTTCTTTCCACCACGTTTCTTGATGTCTTCGATGGCATCACATGCACTTCCACCTGTTGCAAGCATAGGATCTAGACAAACTATTGTTCTTTGCTCGATTGGTGAAGGGATCTTGCAATAGTATTCATGAGGAATCTTTGTCTCTTCATCACGATACATTCCGATGAATCCGACTTTGGCTGTAGGACATAAGCTCAACAATCCTTCGACCATTCCTAGACCTGCTCTAAGGATAGGTACAAGGCAGAGCTTCTTTCCGGCTATATAAGGAGTCAAAGTTGTGGTTATTGGAGTCTTCGTCTCCTCGTATTCCAAAGGTAAATCTCTCAAGGCCTCGTATCCTTCCAAACGAGCTATCTCTTCGACCAACTTTCTAAATTCATTGGTTCCGGTAGTTTCGTTTCTAAGGATTGAAATCTTGTGTTGAATCAAAGGGTGATCCATGAATACAACATTCTTACCTTTGAATTCGGCTTTTCTCTTCTCTTCGGCTTCGATGATTTCTTTATCAGTCATCTCGTTTCCTCCGTTTCCAATACTTTAGTATAATCGATAAGAATAAACTATGCACATAGTTCTTTTTTAAATTAGTATAAAAGAAGACGAAAATGTTTTAAAATTAGTGTTTGGTTATTTGTAAGGAGATATTTATGGGTGCACAAGGCTTTGGTTTAGAGATATTACATAAAGATGCACATTGTCAAGCAAGAACAGGAATACTGCATACCAATCATGGTGATGTAAAGCTTCCTATGTTCATGCCGGTTGGAACCTTGATGACAGTCAAGTATTTAAGCCCTGAAGAAGTCAAGGCTTGTGGGTCTGGTGTCATTTTAGCTAATACCTACCACGTATCGTTGAGACCGGGAGCAGATCTCGTTGAAAAGATGGGTGGAGTTCAGAAGTTCATGCATTATGATGGACCTATGCTCACAGATTCTGGCGGATTCCAAGTTTGGAGTTTGGCTAAGAATAAAGGAATCACAGAGGAAGGAATTACATTTAAGTCTCATTTAGATGGAAGTACTTTGCATTTCACGCCTGAATCAGTTATGGATTTAGAACAAAAGATAGGAGCTGATATTGCGATGTGCTTTGATGAATGTGCGCCTTATCCCGTAACTCACGAATATATGGAGCAATCCATGGAAAGAACTTTGAGATGGGCAAAAAGATGTCTTAAAGCTCACACAAGACAAGATCAGGCTCTATTTGGAATTGTTCAAGGTGGTGCTTTTGAAGACTTGAGAAATAGATGTGCACAAGAATTGGCGAGTCTTCCTTTCGATGGATATTCCATCGGTGGAACTTCTATAGGAGAGCCTAGAGAAGTTGAATATCAGATGGTCTCATATGCGGTGAAGTATCTGCCTTGGGAGAAGCCTCGTTATTTGATGGGTGTGGGATCCATCGATATGATTCTCGATGGAATCATGAAAGGTGTCGATATGTTCGACTGTGTCTTACCTACAAGATTAGGAAGACATGGTGCACTTATGACCAGTCATGGAAGATTGAATATAAAGAGTGCTAGATATATCGAAGATACGAGACCTATCGAAGAAGGTTGTGACTGTTATGCATGTAAGAACAATTTCTCTAGAGCTTATATCCATCATTTGATCAAATGTGATGAAGGCTTTGGCTTGAGGCTTTGCTCTATACATAACATTCGTTTTCTTATTAGAATCGTTGAAGGCGCGAGAAAAGCAATTGAAGAAGATAGATTCTTGGATTATAAGAATCAGGTTATGAAAGATTTTGGAAATGAAAGAGGATTTTAAAATGGAAGAGAAAGATATAGGAACTGTCTCACATGAGAATTTAGCTAAAGATGATGAGGCTGTAGAGAAGGCTATTAAAGAATTTGGATACAACATCTATGATCTTAGGGAATACGATTACGATTTACCTGAGGAATTGATAGCTCAGACTCCAGCCAAGAAAAGAGATGAATCTAAGTTATTGGTCTTGGATAAAAATACTGGTGAGTGGGTCGATGAGCCTTACTTTAAGAATTTATTGAAATATTTAAAACCTGGCGATGTAATTGTCAGAAACAACACCAAAGTCATTCCTGCAAGATTGTTTGGAATCAAAGAAGAGACCAAGGCTAAGGTTGAAGTATTGCTTTTAAGACAATTAAAAGAAGAAGGAGCTGATATTTGGGAATGCTTGGTAGGTAATGCCAAAGCTGTAAAACTTGGAACTGTTATCGATTTTGGTGATGGGAAACTCAAAGCTATATGCACTGAGGTGTTGGATGAAGGATTGAGACATTTTAGATTTGAATATAAAGGAATCTTCATGGAAGTGTTAGATGAGCTTGGAAAGATGCCTCTTCCTCCTTATATCAAGTCTCAAGTAGCTCCTAACGATAGATATCAAACAGTCTATGCTAAAGTTGAAGGAAGCGCAGCAGCACCTACTGCCGGATTCCATTTCACTGAAGAATTGTTCGATAAGATCAAAAGCATGGGAATAGAAGTTTTAGATGTTACTTTGCATGTCGGATTAGGAACTTTCAGACCTGTCAAGACTGATGACATTCGTCAGCATCATATGCATTCTGAATGGTTCACTATGTCTCAGGAAGTTGCTGATAAATTGAATAAGGCTAAAGAAGAAGGTAGAAGAATAATTGCAGTTGGAACTACTTCTATAAGAACATTAGAGACAGTAGCTCATCTAAATAATGGTAAGTTTAAAGGTATGAGCGGCGATACAGCATTATTTATCTACCCTGGATTCAAATGGATGGCTGTAGATGCATTTGTTACTAATTTCCACCTTCCTAAATCTACTCTAGTCATGTTGGTGTCTTCTTTTGCTGGAAGAGAGCATGTATTGAATGCCTATAAACATGCAGTCGAAGAGAAGTACAGGTTCTTCTCGTTCGGTGATGCGATGTTCATACACGAATAAAGAAATGCAAAAGAAAAGAGGCCGTCGAGCCTCTTTTTTTATTGATTGTCTTCTTCTTTTTTTCTTTTGACGTATTCCATCACGTCTCTAGCTAAGACCTTATATGCTAAGGTTCCTTTGGAGTTTGGTCTTAGATGGTTGATAGGAATTCCTTTCAATTGGCATTCGGACAACGATATCGTTCTAGGAATGGGTGTTCCGAACACCTTCCCTTTGAATAAATCGTTTGCTTCGGTGAGAATCTCGGTAGATAATCTCGAGCGTGAATCGTACATAGTCAATAGGATTCCAAGGATATCAAGTTTAGGATTGATTCCATGTTGAATATTTGCTATAGCTGAGATGACTCTGGAGACTGCTTCCAATGCGAAGTATTCGCATTGGACAGGAATCAGCACAGAAGTTGAACTAGCTAAAGCATTGATAGTCAGATATGAAACTGATGGGGGACAGTCTATTAAGACATATTCATATCCTTCAGAAAGAATCTTGACTGTATCTTTTAAATCTCCGTAATCTGGAGTTATTTTTTTGGCTAGCATATCTAATTCGAGAGAAGCTAACTTGTAATTTGAAGTTATTAAATCAAAATTCTTGTATGATGTTCTTCTTATCAATTTCTTTGGATCCTGTGGATGAAAAAACAAATCGTAGGATGTTCTTTTCAATAATTCGGGGTCGAATCCAGTAGCTCTACCACAATGTCCTTGTGGATCTAAGTCTATCAATAAAACTTTCTTGCCATAATCCGCTAGGCAAGAGGCTAAATTTACAGCGGTTGTAGTCTTAGCTACACCGCCTTTTTGAGATGCTACTGCGATGATCTCAGGTGTGATTTTTACTTTTGCATTACTCATAACGACGTTGATTATATACACATTGGTCGATAAAATTAAGAAAAAATTAACATTTAAGAAACCGAGAGGCTACTAGAGGTTTAATTTATGGTTTTAAATATTCAATCTTGTATATATCAAAGGTCGGTTTTAGAATAGACAAGCACAAAATTACCAGGAGGTATTTTTTTGATATGAAAAAAAGTTATCTATTCCTCACTTTGGCCACACTTTTAGAATTGACTTCATGCACTGGCCACTTTTCAAAGCAACTAGATAACATGATTACGATTGATGGAAAGACCATCTCTCTTAATGATGTATTTGCAGCCTATGGTGGAACATCAAAGTCCGCTTCTGCTTTGTATGATGTTTTAAACAACATTTATATTCAAATGGCTGAGCCTCGTACCGCTTCTATGGAAGCAGCAGTAAATGCTAAGTACAAGACTGATTATGAAGAAAAAGCTGAATCCAACGCAACTTCTAACAAGACATCTGTCAAGGAAGAGAAGGAAAAGCTTTTGGAGTCTGCTGGTGTAGACACTGAAGAGCAATATAGAAATAAGCTTTATCTCGACCAACAAAAAAGCAATCTCGATGATAGATTTAAGGATGAAGAGTTTATCTCTGCTGATGCCAGTGATAAAAATGGAGATTATGCCGCTTATTTCAACTCCAACTCTTCTTTGACCGCTTCTTCACCTCTCGACCAATATATCGGTGAGAACTATCCATACCATATGCGTCACATCCTGGTAAAAGTTGATGGTTCGGATAAGTTCCGTAGTGAAGTAACAGAAGACCAGGCTAAGAAGCTTTCTGAAATCGTTCAACAATTGGGTGTTTCTGGAAGTAATGATGATGGTTATTCAAACAACCTCAGCTATGGACAAATCGCTCTTGAAAAGACTGATGACACTGGATCTGCTTCAAACTATGGTGACACAGGATTGATGAACAAGATTGGTGGAACCACTTTGGTTAATGAATTCCGTTTTGGAACCTATGCTTGGGATATGCTTTTTGATACCAGCTCTACTGTCAACAAGAATGCTCAAGATGGACTTCTTCCTTCAAGCAACACTACTGATGGTTCTATGGCAAGATCATTGCTCACCAATGGAACTGATTCTATCGATTATGATGTCTATGGTTCTTCTTACCTCGAAACTTTGGTCATGGGCAAGATGAGCGATGCCACTTCTGCTTTCGACAATAGAGTCGAAGTAGTTAATGGAAACTCAAAGAACTATCCGAGAAATATTTTGTTCTCTAACAACTACAACTATCATGGACTTGGACTCATCTATGTCGAGAATCCTGCAAGCTTAGGCTCTTCTGCTGATCAACAAGCTCAATCCCTTGTCGACAAGTACAACATCAGCTTGGATGATGCTAAGGATGTTGTCGAACAATTGACTTTGGCTTATAACAACAGCAACAACAAATCTTTGAGCGATGCAAGCCTCGCTAAGGTCAATGGAAAGATTAAGGTCTTGAAGGAAACTGTCAAGAACGGCGTTCCTTCAGTTTCTCCCGTCACTTTGACTGAGAATGATTGCAAGATTGTCTTCGACGATAAGACCAAGACCGGTGTAGGAACTTCAACTCCTATTCTCGTAACACGTGTTTCATCATCTTACGAAGGTGTCCACTTCATGTCAGTCATTAAGAATCCTTTCACTTCAACTGATATGAGAGATTACTTGACTTTGGATGTGAATACAGCTACTGAGAGAGATGATAGTGGTAAGTTCAAGACCCATAACTACATCAACTACATCGATTATGGTACAAATGCTACCAGCTCTTACAATTCTCGTAAGGATAAAATCATCGATGACAACATCTCATCTAGAGATTCTAATACCACTTATGCTAAAAACGAGTACATCAAGAACAAGGCTTTAGCTGATGGTCATACAGTTAAGCTCAGCGATGCCAACGATGCACTTGTTAAGAAGTATGTAGAAGAAGCTATCGCTTCTAACAATATCTCTTCACAAGAGACTTATGACAGTGCTTGGCTTAGCTATGTCAAGGGATTACGTTATCAGATTGAAAACTACGATAATGAGTTCTTCGGAACACTTGGATATTCATCCATCTATTCCTTCAACAAGGCTATCATCGGTAAGTATATCGTCGCTAAGAGTGATGCAATTGATACTACAACAGGTCAACTCAAGAATGGCGTCTATGAAGTTAGACTTGAGAACTATGATGCATCAAATGAATCTACATACTATTACACAACCAACGATGTAACACTCGCCACTGGTTATGCTTCGGGTAAGATCACATTGAACCCTGAATACATCACTTCATCTGGAACATCCGGTGGAAGTTCATCTTCCACTGATTCATCTAGTGATGATTCAAGTTCTGACTAATCGGAGGGGGAATTGATACCATGAAAAACAATATTAGAAAAGTACTTAGTGTCGTATTAGGATGCTTCTCCTTGGTCGGTTGTTCATCTATCGAAAAGCCTAATATTCCTCAGGATTATGCTGATCAATTAGCTTCGATTGAAGGTGGAACTGTAGAAAACGTTAATTTCAATACAAAAGATCAATACTACACTAATTTCACTGATGCAAACGATATAGCTTTGAATAACCTCTTACTCACTGTCGCTCAAAAAGCTTCTAATGGTGAAATCAAGGATAGAAAAGACGAGTCTAAAGTATTGAAGTTGAATTCATCTGTCGCTAATGATTCTACTGATGGATCTATCAAGACTTACTATGCTACTACCACAGACCAAAAGAGTACCATGACTTTCAAAGGCATTGGTGAAGAGCTCAAGACTCGTGGTGAGAAGACTTTGAAGGAAAAAGTCACTGGTGGAAGCTATAACAAAGATAATCGTTTTGATGAGAACAAACTCATCAGAGAGATTGAAAAGGATCAATTGACTGATCTCAAAGCAAAGAAAGGTGGAGATATTGCTCAAACCACTTTGAATTACAACGAGATGAAAGTAGTTAATGCTAATATGTCATTTGATGAAATCTTCTCTGCTCCTAATGGTCAAGACAAGAAGGGTAGTGCTGATTACACCGAATACATCCAAGATTCTTTATATCCTGATATAATCAGAAACAAACTTACTGCTCAATATATCTATAACGAAAAGTTTGGTAACATCGCTTTGGCTAACATGCAAAAGCTCAATGTTTTGACTATTACTGATAGAACAGATATCACTGGTGCTGCAAGAAAGTTCATCAACGCTTATTACAACCATTATGTTGAGAGTGGTGCTGTCGATCCTAGCTACGAAGGCAAACCTCTTGAAGAGATGGAAAGACTTTGGAATGGAATTGGTGCATTTGATGATGAAGACAAGAAGAATGCAATCTATACAACTGATGGTAAAGCCTTAGCAGAAGATGGCTCAAATAAAGATAAAAAACTTTATTTCTATGGTTGGAATGATCAATATGAGAATTATTTGTCTAATACTCAAAAGCAATGGTTAGCTGACAATAAGATTGATACATTGTTCGATCAAATCGTTGACAACTATTACAAGGCAAAAATCAAGAAGGATCAAACCCAATATAATGATTTCTCTTCATCTAAGACTCAAGATATCGAAATCGGATTGATTTCTAAGGTTGATTCCTTACTCAAGAACGATATCCGCAAGGAAGGAATTTATTCCAAGTCTTCATTGAGCAGTGTCGATTCTTCAGTCACTGATCGTGTCTTCACTCAATATTCTAACGAAGATGAATTGATGAAGGATTTCACTGGAAAGAGCACACTCGCCGAATCGAAGTTGAAGTTCTACTTCCCTACCATTTCCGAGAGCAGTGTTTCTGCACCTGTCTTCTACAATAGTGGTACTTACACATTTGTCCAAATGGAGTACAACTATAACAATTCTAATTTGGGATCTTCTAAGAAGGCCAATGAAGGCAAAGGCAGTGAAGCTGTAGCTAATGCTATGGATGCAGCTTATGAAATGATAAGCGATGGCAACTACAAGACTGATGGAATTGTTTACTGGTTGAAGAACTTGGCCGGTAAAGATAACAGCTTTGTTGTCAACAACCAATCCTTCTACGATTACCTTAAGACCAGCTATCCTGATTTATTTGACGACGATAAGTAATCTATATAATAGATAATAGGAGTTATGGTATATGGCAGATAACGGATGTCTATTTTGCAAGATTGCCTCCGGTCAGATTCCGTGCAACAAAATCTATGAAGACCAAGATGTCATTGCTTTCTTGGATATAAATCCAGCGAGCAAAGGTCATACTTTGGTTGTTACTAAAGAACATTTCCAAGATTTCACTAAAACACCTAGAGATGTGATTGGACATGTTTATTCAGTCGCTCAACTTATTTCGCAAGCTTGTATTAAGGAATTGAAGGCTACAGGTGTTAATGTTATCACCAATGCCGGAAAGTCTGCCGGTCAGTCAGTACTTCATTTCCACGTCCACGTCATTCCTAGATACGATGGCGATGGAATTGGAATTCCGTTTGAACCTTCAGTACCTTTGATTGGATCTGAACAGCTACCTTTATTAGCTAATTCAATCAAGAAGGGTATTGAATAGTATTAAAATAGCGAGGAAAACCTCCAATGTCACTAACTTAAGGCGCCATTGATTAAGGAATGACTTATGAGACCTG
>QZWM02003565.1:0-24031 GCA_003829775.2 Junco hyemalis
GGCAGGTCTCATAAGTCATTCCTTAATCAATGGCGCCTTAAGTTAGTGACATTGCCGGCTCTGGTTTCTTTTGATTATCTAAGGCTGAACCTGATTCATCATAAGAGCCACTAGATACTACTGTGAATTGCACTCCATCGATGTTGCAATCGGATCCAGTGTTCTTTATCAAGAAGAAGTGATCTCCTTCAGTTAAGTTATATGATCCTAAATCAGTTGCAATCCAATCCCAATATTCACCAGCAGCTGCATTACCACCTTTGATATTTCTATCTTCGACTAATTCAAGCTTGAATCCATCAATATAGAATTCCCAGTTATCTTTGACTTTGTAATCATCTACTTTAGCAGCTATAAATTCCAATTTTATTGTTGAATCTTTAGCTAATCTCATTGTGGTTGAAAGTTGAGATCCTTTATTTAAAGCAGCCACTGATTTTCCACCACTTGTAGTCTTTCCCTCGGATTCCTTAGTTACTGTCTCAAGTCCTAAACCATTCACTATTTTATCTGGGTTAGCATTTGCCCAATCTTCTCTTGTAGATGCATATTCAGTATCGAAGGTTTCTAAGTCTTTCATCAATGTTCCTTCTGTCAACTCTGCTACTGAACTGATATAACGCATTCCTACATAGAAGTCGATATAATCGATATCAGGAATATTGTCGGATAAGGCATCGAATGTAAGAGTGTTTGTTCCTTCTTTCAAAGTGACATTTCTAATGACTATATCCTTCCAAGTACATTCACCCTTTTCTAAAGATCCGACTAACGATAATTTACCTTTTTCTTCTCCATCTACTACTTCTCTGTTCATATAAGCTTTTAAATTATCTTGTACATCGATTGAGTTTTTAGATCCGCTATAAGCCATTCTAAAGACTAATGTTATTCCTGTATATTCTTTATCGGAATTGAAGGTGAATCCGAAATAATTATATTTAGCACCATAGCTGGTGAGATACTTTCCACCACCTGTGATTTCTGCACCTTCAGGTGCATCTTTAACGAAGCTAGTAACACCCTCGCCTTTTTTGACATTGGTCATATCGATGTTTTCTGCTTCGACTCTATATGCAACTGATTCGTTTTCACCGGTGATATTTAACAATGAAGTCTCTGAGATGGTAGGATAGACTCTCTCCTTTACAGTTATTTGATATCTAGCAGTTTGTCCGGAATAAGAAATAAGTACTACTCTTCTTCCTGGCAACTCCATATTAGGCTCTGTGATTTTGCAATCGGATAAGCTGACATCTTTAGTTGTTCCATCACTCATTTCAGCAGTGACTTTTAATCCGTCATAAGAGAAAGCTTCATTGAAATCAAATTCTGTTTTGACTTTAGAAGTGTCGAGATTCAACTTGCTAACTTTGACTTCACTCTGGGTTGAATTTTGAGTTGAATCATTGTTGGCTCCACAACTAGCCAATAAAACTCCACTGGACATGACTAATCCCATAATCATCAACAACGAACAAATTTTCTTGCTTTTCATTTTAAGCTCCTTGTGTTTTGATTAATAACTTTCAGCTTTCTAGATCGAATCCAATGTCTTAGAAAGAAGGAAAATTATTTCCTGTATTGTGATTTCAAAGCGCTTTCTAAGCAATTTTAGAACCCTTAATTTGTCGTTTGCTAAACCTAGATTGTTATTTGATGGTTAAAGAAATGGTCATTTTGCTAGTTTTTTGTCGATTATTATTTTTTGCTGTTAGGTTGAGTATTTTTAAAAAGAATATTCACATTGAAAAAATTATTCTCAGGACAAATGTCTAGAGTACCGTCGTATTTTTCACATATGTGTTTAACTGATTTGAGTCCAAAACCATGAATGTCTTCATGCTTCTTAGTCGTTTTTGGTAATCCATTAGAAAATATAAATTCTGAATCTATGCAATAGTTATATACAGTGATAGACACATATTGATCTAGTTTATTTTCTATTCTGATTCCCATAGTTCTTTTCTCTATTGGACATTTAGATACAGCTTCAATAGCGTTATCTAGTAAGTTACTGAATAAACTATATATATCTTCTTCGTCTATAAAAGAGATGAGACTTCCATCAGCCATATAACTAGCTCTGATTTTATTTTTCATACAAATTTTATTTGTTTCATTTAAAACTACATCTAATGCTGAATTTCCAGTCGAAGCTATAGATAATTTGCTAGATAACGAATCAATCATTTCATCTGCTAAATCAGGTGGAATTGTAGATGTTTCTTTCAGTCTATTAATTTCATGTTTTAAGTCATGACATTTTATATTGACTATATCCATAGCTTCTTTGACTGCTTCATATTTATCTTTTTCATATCTTCTTATCAGTTTGCTCATTCTTAATTGTGAAAATAAATCCCATCTCAATAAGACTTCAAATTGCAGGAACAATCCTAAAATACAGCAAACGATGTTATATACACCGGTTAGAATTAATCCTTGATAAGTTTGTATTATATAAACTGCTGCAGCATTTAAAACTACATCGACTAATAATAGAGTCGATGTAAGTATAAATCCAAATAAAGGAGGCATTTGGAATTTCTGGTTCAATAGTTTTCTTCCAAATATATAGAATCCAAAGAAATAGATATATACGAAGAAAAAGAAATATACGACAGTAAAGAATGGATTTGAAAAAGTAGGCATAAAGCTTTGACCATACATTCCAGATATAGTTGATTTACCTTTAGTCATAGCTAAGACGGCGATGTTATTCATTTGATAAGCTAAATGTTGAATTGTGTATCCAGCTACACAACAAAAAGATAATTTCAATAAGCTTTCTTTGAATAGAAACTTCGATAAAGCTATTGTTGTGACGAATAAGAATATAAACATAAATGATCTATATAGGAAATTATCGGATGCTATTGGAAAGAAATAAGAAATGGTAAATATTGTACACAATCCAACAACTAACCTAATAATAAAATACTTCCTTCTCTTCATCGAAATTAGAAACAAAGATTCGCCTACCATCAGTTCTATCATGAATTGAAATGATTTATAGAACTGTAATTGAGTCATTTCCATCATAATTATTTGCCTAAGAATCTATTCAATGCAGAAAGAAATCCTTTCTTTCTAGGACGTGAGATATTTAGTTTGGTCGTATTTACATATATATCTAATCCTTCCACATTCTTTACGTACCTAAGATTTACTAAATAACAATTATTGCATCTATAGAAATTATTTCTTTCTAGCTTAGATTCATATTCTTTTAAGGATCCACTTCCTTTGTAATCTCCATTGGTAGTATGGAATAACAAGCTATGACTTATAGCTTCAATATAGTAGATATCATTTATAGAAATGATCTTTATATTATTTCCAAATTTTATTTCTACTGTATTGTTGTTTATATCTTTATTTATATGCTTTAAAGCTCTGGTGAATCTCAAAGAGAAATCCTCATATATAATAGGTTTTATGATGAAGTCAAAAGCCATGACTTCATATCCTTTGACTGCAAATTGCTCATAAGATGTTACGAAAATCAGTGTTGCTGATGAATCTTTTAATCTAAGTCTTCTAGCAGTTTCGATTCCATCGATATCATTTTTAATTTTGATATCCATGAATATTATGTCGTATCCACTATAGTTGGTTAGAAAATCAGTAGAAGATTGGAATATATCCATATTGATATCTATATTCTTTTCTTTAGCGTATTTATTTACATAATTGGATAGAATGGAAGACATCTCTTTCTCATCATCTATTATTGCAATTTTTATCATTTTTATAATCCTAGGTATAAGTCTTAATAATATGATTTGTGTATGCGCTTTAAGACACATGCCTTTTAAGTATAGACTAAAAAAGATCGATTGCAATGTTTAAAAATTAGGGTTATTTAAGAGAGATTTAACACTTATATATATTCATTTAACATACAATATAAAAAGTTAAATTATTGGATTTGCTAGCTTTATTCACTAGATTTTTCTCTCAAAGGCACATTTAAAATAGAAATGTTGCCTTCGATGTATAGATACGGAACCATTATATTTGTTGGCAATCATATTTATGGATTTAAGGCCATAGCTATGATTTATCTTGTCCGGTTTTTAGCTATTAATTTTCCATCTACATTCTTAGGAGCTATCTTAAAATTGTTTTCATCATGCTCGGTCAAGTAGAGGCTCCATCTACAACCATAAATAAGCCTGTAGAAACTGTTTAATTAAGATTTAGTAAATACAGAAAATAAAAAGACTTGGAAATTATAAAATCCAAGCCTTTTTATTTTTGATATCGGATTAAGCTAATTTAGTAAAAGCATAATCAGAGTATGTTCTAATGTAGAAGGATTCTGATCCTTCAAATGCCACTTGTGATTTTGGAGTTAAAGTATTCTTGGTTGAATCATAAACAAAGACCACAGTGTGAGCACTGTTATTGTCCTTTAAAGCTACGGTGATTTCCTTTGAGGTTTCATCATAAGTATATTCCACATTTTTGTTATTTAAATATTCACCACCTTCAACATTTGAAGCTGAAGCTCCATCACCGGCTGAGAATGATAAAGTTTTTTCTGAAGAAGAGAACTTTATATAAGCATCATAAGTCTGTGAATCAGTATAGTCGTATCCATCGTCGTATATATAGTCAATTTTGCCTTTGAATGTTTGACCTGCAAAAGCTGGAAGGACTAATGCTTCAGTGTTTGTAATTGTGTATGTGCTATTTGCTAACGAAATTGTGTATGTCGTATTGCCTTCTTTGACGGTGATTACATCTTTGGAAGTCACTTCATAAGTTATAGCTACATTGTTTAAAGTTCCAGTACCATCCTTTGATAAAATAAGTTCGCCATGATTATTTTCAGTGTCTGTATCAGTATAAGTTCCAGATATATCTATAGCTATTTCTAATGCACCATTGTTATTTTTCAAACTGATTTCATGGTTGTCTTCAGTGACAAATATAAACGATGTTCCCTTAGTATCGATGGTTGTGTTGTTTTTGATACTTCCAAATACATAATTGGTTCCATCGAAGTATACAGCTTTTTTAACAAGAGAACTTGAGCAAGTATTAGCGTCGTATATATCAGCAACAAACTTTTCACCTGTCTTTAGAGCTCCGCTAGTTAGACCGACTATTTCCATACCTACGCTGTCGGAACTATATTCTGTTATATCCTTTGATAATAAGTATGTGTTATTACTATCTCTTACCAATGCTAAGTCTTTATTATCTGATAGCAAAACTTTATATGAACTAAAAGTAAATGTTTGATCATCGTTGAATGTAATTGCTGAGTTACTTCCAGATTCCCATTTTCCTTTAAAATCAGTAGTTAATTGCATCTTATAGTAAGAATGCGAGGAAGAAACTTTTCCACCGATATATAAACCAGCAGAGAATTTTAATTCTTGATATGTGTTAGTGGCTGTATCGACTTTCAAAGTATGCATCTTTCCGTCAATAATTATTGTTAAAGATTCTCCATCCATTGAATAAGTTGTATTTATAGTATTGCCGTCTTTTGTCACGGTTGCATTGCAAATGCCATCGGTAGTAATTGTTCCTAAAGATCCAGTAAGGGTCAAGGGATTTGTTGTTGAATAATCCGTTAATAGACCATTTCTATTAATAAAGTATTTATCTTCACCATTTATTGTAGCTTTAAAGATTGCACCTTCATCAGTAAAGCTGGTTAATCCATTTGCAACTTGGATAGAATTAATCTCAGATATAGTTGCTTTTTTACCACTTGTTTTTTCAGCATATACATAAATGTCTTTAGTATCATTTTTAAGTCTGGCTATATATTTTGTAGGTGTGCTATCTTTTGAATCTGCTAAATACTCAGTTTCAAGATTGCTTGAGGTAGAGCCTTGCAAGAATACAAGATCATATGTGAGGTTGTTATATGTTGAAGTGGATAAGATATATATAAGTCCATTGTCAGTCCATCCACCTTCATAATCTGAACTTTCCATCTTAAATGTTTTTGTAGTGTCATCTATTGAGGTAATCTTAGTAGTAGTTGAGGAATAACTAGTTGGGAAAGAAATATTTCCAAATCTATCAGCAACTAAATTAGATTTTGTCTTAGCTAATGAAACTCCTGATGAATATGTATAATTGATATAAGCACCTGCATGTGATCCAACTATTATATGGTTTGCATCAAATATAGGTTCGACTTCAGTTAAGGTGAATTGTAATCCATATGTCATATCGCTTACTACTGCGGAAGGATTGTAGTAATATCCATCTGAATTGGTGTATAAAGCACGGGTGTCATTCTCAATAAGTTTTACTTCTACCTTGTCGATGCCGTAATCTCCTTCATTTACTCCAGCCTTGGGTGTGACTTTGATATATAACTTTTCACCCCATCTAACCTGGGTCACAGGAGTATATGTGTTAGCTTCTTCATCGTGTGTATAGGCAGTCATCATCAAATGTTTAGAGTTATTCAATGTGATAGGAGCAAATCTCTCTTTTTCAGTTACGACTAGACTTACAGCTCTATCTTTCATGGTGAATGAATACTTTCCTTCTTCATCTGCAACCAATTCAACATTATCTAGTGTTACTTTATCAACTTCATATTCATTGGTGGAAGGAACAACAAATTCCACTTTAGAATTATATGCTGCATAATCAGGAACATCGACATCCAAATGCTCACCGATAGTAGCATTGATCTTATATATTGATGCTGCTGTTTCTTGACTGATGGTTACGCTTGAAGCAGGCATTACAAATGAGTAAGTTCCATCATCATTTGCCATGACTTCAACTTTATTATCACCGGCGGTAACTTTAACTTCACCAGCAAATTCAAATCCAGAGTCTAAAGCCATTGAAAAAGTAACTTTATCTCCAGCTTTAGCTGTTTTAGGTGCATTTACTACGACTGCACCATCACCAGCTTTATCAAGAATTGCATATTCTGCAGGTGCATCCGATAGTGTCACTAATAAAGATACATCACTTCCGGGTTCAACGAATGATCCTTCAAATGTTTTAGTTTCATTTTCTACTAAAGCCATTGGGACATCGATATCTCCAGCTTCTACTACGGGTGATTCTTTGGCTGAATCGGTGATTGCTATTCTAACTTTTATAGTCTCACCTTTCTTTGCTAAGGTGGAAGATACTGCAATTGTAGCTCCAGCAATTTGTTCCACATTTACTGCATATCTCATATCTTGAGTTACAGCTTTTACGGTTACAGCGTGAGCTGGCATTACGAATTTATAGACACCATTCTCTGGTGTTATTATATTTTCTCCATCTATAGTGACATAAGAAATCTCTTTTTCTTCTTTCAATTCGACTTGGAATTCGACTTCATCGCCTTCACTTGCTTTTTTTGGAAGACCGGAGATTGTGGCTCCATCATCAACATCAGTCGTGATGTTGAATTCTTCTTTTGTTACAGTAGAACTGGGTGTGGGTTTTGGTGTTGTTGGAGAGATGGTTGAATTTGGTGTTGTTGGAGTTGCAGTACTGCCAGGCAAATTACCATTGCATGAAGCTAAAGAACTTAGAATGACTAACAGCGATAAGATTGAAACTTTTTTAGAACTTTTCATAGATACTATTCCTTTCTAGCTAAGCTTTATGATACACCAAGTAAGCACATACAATCAAATAAAATCTTAAAATTGACATATGTTTTTCAAAATTTAGCTAAGAATAAGGAAGACTTAAAGGTTATAAAATACGATAATTGAATGAAAAAAGTATAAATAGTAAACAATAGCTTTAATATTGACTACCAAACAAATTAGATAACTAATGTAAATTTAAAGCATAGAAATGTTTTTGATATGAAAAGACATTAGCTTTAGCGTTAGTGTTTCTTTCGATGGCTGGAATAAAAGGAAGAGATAGTGTTTTATTTGAGACTATCAAGGCTTAATGATTATGATCGAGTAAAGAATATTTCAGTTTCTTTTTCAAATAAACGAGATGTAAATATCGAATTTAATTCTGAATATGGGTATTTATTGAATTTAATTGTATCGAATTATTATCATTTGGCATTGGCCATAATTACACTTGGTGTTTTGGAATTTATCGCTCCTATTTTGCTGGGATTATTGCTTTCTTTTATGTTTACATTGATTCCTATTATTCTTTTAACTAAGAAAAGACCTATAGATATTATTAAATTCAATCAATAACCTTATTCCTTACTATTTATATAAGATAAAATAAATAGCATTGAGGAGCATTATATTATGAGTGAAGAAAAGAAGGAAAAGTTGTCGTTTAATGAATATCAAAAACATGCATATAACTTAATATCTGAAGATGGTAAGAAGGATATGCTTACTAATGGTGTTTTGGGATTGGCTGGTGAATGTGGTGAATGCTGCGATATAGTTAAGAAGTATAAATATCAAAAACATGATCTTGATAAAGAGCATCTAAAAGATGAATTAGGTGATGTGCTTTGGTACTTAGCAGAAACTGCATCTGCTTTAGGCATTACTTTAGAGGAAGTTGCTCAATTTAATTTGGATAAACTACATGCTCGTTATCATGGTGAAACATGGTCTAAAAATGATGATGTTAATAGAAAGGATAAACTTTAATCATAAAAAATTAGAAATGATCTATTAGAGTTATCTAGGAGCAAAGGAAATATGAAGTTCAAAAAGATTATTACATGTTTGCTCAGTGGGTGTCTCCTATTGGGGTTGTGTTCTTTTGAGTGATGCTATGGATATTGTTTCATATGTTTCTTTATGTATCGATTGCTTTAACGTTGATCCGCTGATAAACATAGCACGAAAAATACTTACTTATTTGATGCAACAATTTTTGTTTGGAATTGTAAAAGGCATATACATGATGATAGGAGGAGTCATGCTTGGATATACATTTGAAGCGGATATTGGATTTTTTTGGAGTAGTTATACAGTGATAACTCATTAAAATATGATCAATTGTTATATTTGTATAGGAATTAGTATAATCACCCTTGTTTACTCTATATTTGTTTTTTTGAAAATTAAAAATAACAATTTGGTTCAAGATCCACTTAATAAAGAGAAACTTAGTGAAAGATTCGAAAAAGCATGCAATAAGTATTTAATTTTTCCTTTTATATCTTTAATTGTAGTTACTATATTGTATTCAGTAGCTTCTTTTGGAAAGTATCATGAGGGACGTTACTCCAGTCCTTATTACATGGCAGTTATTGATAGTTTTATTTTTGTTCTTTGTATGGTACTTATTTATTTCTTGTGTCATGGTCTATCGAAGAAGATTAAGGAGTCCGGAGAAGAGATGGATAGAGAAAAGAAGAGCAAAATATATGGCTTAGTTGCAGCCTATGGGGTTTTTATAAATGTCTTTTTTATTGCGATTGCCGAGTGTGTTTATTTGCTATTAAAAATGTGTAATGGCTAATAAAAAACCAGCCTATAGGCTGGTCATCTTAGTGCTAGCAAATGATTAGTATCCGAGCATTGTCAACAATGTGACAAAGAAGAAGACGATTCCGGTAGCAAAAGTGATAATAGACAATATTTTATCAACACCTCTTTCCTTAGTTCTGGAAAAGATGTTCATGGTGTTACCACCAGTAATAGCTGAGGAGGCACCTTCGGATTTTCCTGATTGCATTAAGCAAATGATGATAAGGAATATTGAAACGATGAATAAGACAATTTCTGCAGCTGACATATAGATAACCTCCACTACAAAGAGAGATTATAAATCTATATTTACTAAAAATGTAGTATTACTTTGTGTTAAACCAATTATTTATAAGAGATGATCTTTGACTTCACCTTTGTCATCCCATACAGCATAATTCTCATTTATAGAATCATTGTAGAATATTTCTATCAAATCATTGAATTCAGGAGTCAGTTTATAATTTTTTAGATTTTTCTTTTCAACCCAAAAGACCTTTCCTTCTTCTGATGATTTCAATTCACCAGAAAAGGTCTTGGTCTTAAATAAGAAAACTAAATATCTATTGAAATTCGGACTCACATTGTTGTTTATTCCAACAAGCTTTAAATCTTTTATGTCTAATCCTGTTTCTTCTTTTACTTCTCTGATTGCTGAATGGACGATGGATTCATTGGGGAGCAAATGACCACCTGGAAAGGCAATTCCTTTCCAATGTGGATCGACTTTGTCCTCTACTAATATTTTTCCATTCTCATCTTCGATCATGACCATGTTGGTCAATGTAACTGTTTCTTGTCTAGACATATATCAAGTCCTCGTTTTTTTATATATGAAAAAGGATAAGGCTCGCTAGGCATGGCTTAACCCTATCCGTACTTTATTTTACTCAATGCCTATATGTGAGTAAGTACACATTTTTACTCATTTATGAATTGCTACTGGGTTTGTTTAGCAAATCCATTCTTTTTTGCAATGCTTCCTTTACTTCTTCTACAAAATAAGATGGTGCAACTGGTATGAAATCTTCTCCATATTGCATAGACCAGTATATTAAAGAATCTTTATCTATAGTTACATCAAAGTAACAATTCCCATCCATTTCATAAATCTTAGCCTTATCGCCGAACCAATCTTTCACTACATCGACTTTGGATCTTTTTGGATTGGTTGATTTGAATTTGGCATTAATTAATTCAGTATCGTCTCCAAATATGTACATATGAGTATCTAAATATTTAGTAATATCGAATTTAACATCGTTTTCATCTTTAATTGCATTGACTTCATCAATTGTTCTATATCTTCCATCCTCATCATTTTCTAGGATTGATACATTTTTCATATAGTCTATTCTAAAGGCGCTGACATATTTGCTTTCATCAGCTGTTTTGTATCTTTTATAATTGCAAAGAAGGTAGTATCTACCATTATTATTTACCAAATAATAAGGAGATACAGCATATTTTCTATATTTGCTTGGATCTTTGGTAGCTCTTCTCAGCATCTTATTACCGTTGTTATCGAATCCTATATAGTTAAATATTACTCTTTTCTTTTGATTGATAGCTTCTGTAATGATTTGAACATTTAAGAGGGTTTCTTTTAACAATTGATTTTTATCGCTTTTTCTTTCTTCGTGGTGGATAGATAATGATAGTAATGATTTCTGTTGGTTAAAACTAAAAGTACTATTGATCTTTTTAATCAATTTAGAAGCTTCATGTCTGTTGATGAGTTTAGATGAATAAATAGAATCATCTAAAAGACGTGCTTCTTCTAATTCAAAAGTTCTCTTAGTTATGGCGTATCCTATTCTATTTTCGGGTTGGCTGATCTCAAAATTAAAATCTTCAGGATATTTGTTTGATAATCTTTGTAATAAGAGTATAGAATTAGAAACACTCTTTCTATCTAGTTTTACTCCGTATTCATTTTCAAGAATATCTATTATTTGTGCTTGTGTTAAGTAGCAATCACTGTTTTTATCATCCTTGCTAGGCTCGTTAGAGTACTTTTCTAGAATTTTTAGTATCAATAAAAGCGAAGCTTTCTTTTTGGCTTTAATCTCTCCCTCATCGGCATTTTCATCTTTTCTTTTGTTAGCCATATTAATATCCCCATCCTTCTAATGTTAGCATATCAAAGAAATAATAATGTGTCAATTATTTCCCATTCTAGCAACATTAGTTCTGCTCATTTATATTTTGTTTGCTAGCTAATGGATATTTATAAAGCAATGAGCCATTAAGATCCACTTTATTCATATTTATTGAGTTTATTTGATTATTATCATATGTAGTGTAGTAGTAAATTCCTTTTTGAGTATTCATACAAGAAGAATATATAGTTATCTCGTATTCATTTGGTTTAACTTCGCAACACCCTTTTTGTTGCTCTACACTATGTAAAATATGGAAAAATTGAGTTACTGATGATTCCTCGTCTTCCTTGCAAATAGAGTGATTTCTTGTAAAAGCAACTTTAACAAATCTAGACATAGATGATAAATCTCCAGGAAGACCTATAGCTCCCATTCCTCTACTATAAGTTCCAAGATTTATATTGGAGAAAGCAGTGTTTTTCGGATCTTTCTCAGATAGAGACATATAGTTGTTTAAATTGAATAATTGCTTATCAAAGGGTGGATTATTTGTTAAAACTCCAACAGGATTGTCATAGACTTTAATTCCATCCTTCATAGCTTCAACTACTATAGTTTCATCTTTATCTCCAATAATATAATGTAGTTGGGATGGTGGAAATTGTTCATTAAATGGAGTGTTTGTTATGACCAGATTCTTTAAAGCTTCTCTCACTTCTTTTACCGACGAATAATTTCTTAAAATGTATGGAATGAATTCAAACTGAGCTATATTTGTTTTACCACTAGTCGCTTTGCTATAAACAGCGTTTCCGACAAAGTTTAGTCCAGCTATAGCTAAACCTTTTTCATTCATTCCATCATAGAATAAAGGATAATCTTCTATAACACATGCCATTCCTATAATTGCATAGTTATTTCTTGCATTTCCTTCATGTCTAAAAGAAAGAGGATAGTTACGAGGGAGAATAACTACTTGTTCACCATAGGAAAAATCATAATCTAGATTTCTACCGAAATAGAAGTCTTTAGTCTTTAATGTTGCTGCTGTACACATTATTATTACCTCCTATTGATAATATAATTCAAAATGAAGAAAAAGATTTAAAAATTATTATTTCTGGTGCATAGAATTTGCTTGAAAAAGAGCTTGAAAGCCAAACTCGCTATAAAAAGGTGCAGGATATACTTAAAACTCCCTATAAAAAGGTGCAGGTCTTTATTTTGAGGAACAGTAAAATGTTTAAAAGAAAAATTTTAGATGAGATAAACAAGTGGAAGAATTCACTTAATATAAAGAAAAGAGCTCTCGTGATTAAAGGCTTGAGGCAAATAGGAAAGACTACAGTTGTTCTTAATTATTGTAAAAAGAATTATGAAAACCTTGTTTATATAAATTTTATGGAGAATAAGTCGATCAAAAAAGTATTTGATAATGATTTAGTAGTGGATGATTTGATTCGTGATATATCAGCAGCGATTCCAACTGCAAGATTCATTCCTCAAAAAACAGTTATCTTTTTTGATGAGATTCAAGAATGTGCAAGTGCAAGAACATCTATCAAATCTTTTATGATTGATGGGAGATTTGACATTATTGCCACAGGATCTTTATTAGGGTTAAGAGGTTATAATCAAAAAGAGCAAAAATCAATTCCTACTGGCTTTGAATATGTAGTTTCTATGTTTCCTATGAATTTTGAAGAATATCTATGGGCTAGAGGAATTGATGATAGTCTTATTGAATACATAAATAACTGTTTTGTTTAAAAAAAATAGTAAATGATGTAGTTAATGATAGTTTCTTGAACTATTTTAAAGAGTATTTGTGTGTTGGTGGTATGCCGGATGCAGTAGATACTTTTTTAAAAACTAGAGATATGAATCAAGTAAGAGATGTTCAAAGAAACATATTGGAAGAATATAAAGATGATTTTGGAAAGCATCTAGATAAATATGAAAATGAAAGGATTGATAAACTGGAGTCGACTAGGATTATCGATGTTTATAATTCTATTCCTTATCAATTGGCAAAAGAGAATAATAAATCACTATTTATCGGATGGGAGGCGAGTTTATGCGCCTAGGCGATTATATAAAAGTTAGAACAGGTAAATTAGATGCAAACGCTGCAGTTGAAGGGGGTCAATATCCATTTTTTACTTGTTCAAAAGAAAATTTAAAAATTGATGACTATGCTTTTGACTGTGAATGTGTCCTTTTAGCCGGAAATGGTGAATTAAACGTCAAATATTATAATGGAAAGTTTAATGCTTATCAGAGAACATATGTCATTGAAGCACTTGATAAAACCGATGTGTGCACCAAATACATTTACTACTTTTTTAAATGGTATCTAACATACTTACGTCATCAATCCATTGGCGGAGTAGTTAAATACATAAAATTAAATAACATCAATGATGTCGCCATAAATTTGCCATCAGTAATTAGGCAAAAAGAAATAACCGACGAATTAGAAAAAATAGAAGAGGTAATCAATTCTTGCCAAAATCAAATAAATTTTCTCGATGAACTCATCAAATCACTATTTGTTGGTAAGGAGGTTAGATCATGAAAACCATTCCTTTATCTGATGTTACGCTATTTGTAAGAAATGGCGCCTCTATTAAGCAAAACAAAATCACTCATGATGGATATCCAATTACAAGAATTGAAACTTTATCAAACGGAATCTTCAATTACGATAAAATGGGATTTGCCTCGATTAAAGACGACAAGTACAAAGATTTCTATCTTAAAAACAACGATGTATTGCTCTCACACATCAATAGTGAGAAATTTTTAGGAAAATCTGTTTTATACATCAACCATGGTGAGGGACCGATAATTCATGGAATGAATTTGCTAAACATTCGTTTTGATCAGCAAAAATACACACCAAGTTTCTTTGTTTGGTATACAAAATCTGCTAAGGCAAAAAATTTCTTTAGAGAAAACACGAAACACGCTGTAAACCAGGCAAGTATTGCTTCATCTGCCATCAAAAGTATGCCAGTTCCCGATGTTCCGTTAGATTATCAAGAAACAATATCAAATTCCTTAAACCAGATTGAGAAGACAATTCACTCAAAACAAAATCTATTGTGTTCGTTGGATTCCTTGGTCAAATCACTATTTGTTGGATGGGAGGCCGTGGCATGATAAGGAAAAAATTATCTCAAATTGCAAAGCTCGTTAATGGGTATGCCTTCAAGAGTACAAAATATGTTGATTCAGGTATACGCATTATCCGAATTGCTAATGTTCAAGATGGCTATATCAGTGATGAATTTCCGTGTTTTTACCCTATGGATTGCCTTTCGTATCTTGGAGATTCTTTATTGAAAGAAAACGATTTGTTGATGTCTTTAACTGGAAATGTTGGTAGAGTTGCCATTCTCAAAAAAGAATTACTGCCTGCCGCTTTAAATCAGCGCGTAGAATGCATTCGCCCCAATGATGGTATTTCAAAAGAGTATTTATATCATTTCTTTAAATCGCAAAAATTCAAATTAGAAGCAGTAAAAAACTCTACAGGCTGTGCGCAGCTAAACATGTCCACAAATTGGTTAGGAAACTACGAAATACCGATTTATGATCAAAAGGCCACTCAAGAAATAAATAAATGCCTTAATGAGATAGAAAAGGTCATTGAAACTGGGGAAAAACAGCTTGCCTTGCTCGAAGAGCTCATCAAATCACTATTTGTTGAGATGTTCATGAATGAAAACTGCGATGATTTATATCCAACCATGCTTTGGAAGGATGTCGTCACTATTAAGCATGGGAAAGACTATAAGAAAAATATAGTCGAAGAAGGCGGTTACCCTGTCTATGGAAGCGGGGGATTCATGAATGCTTATGCTGACAATTATTTGGCAGAAGAAAATTCCACAATTATCGGAAGAAAAGGTACCATTGATAAACCTTTACTTGTAAAAGAAAAGTTTTGGAATGTTGATACAGCTTTTGCTGTTGTTGTAAATAAAGCGATTTTGAATCCGGTTTTCTTTTACGTTAGAAGCACTCTTTATAATTTAAAATCAATGAGTACTTCTACAACTCTCCCTAGCATGACTAAGGAAAAACTTAAAAATTTGAAAATTGGTGTTCCACCAATTGATCTCCAAAACAAGTTCGCATCCATCGCCTCCCTCATCGACAAATCGAGATTTGTTTGTCACTCAAGGTACTTTTTGTGGCTGTGTTTGACGTTAGAGTCATCAACCATGGCATATTCGAGCGTTGTATCTATCTTTGAATGCCCTAGAAGACGCTGAACTTGCTCAATTGGCATACCTTTATCTATTGCTTTTGTTGCCAATGTACGTCGAAACTTGTGAGGATGCACCTTTTTAACACCTGCTTCTTTCCCTATTTTGCGAAGCAGGATTTCTACTCCGCTTATTTCCAATCTATTATGTGGGGATAACAATGAAACGAATAAAGCCGGATTGTTATCCTTTCGTGATTCAATGTAATTATTTAAATGAATCTTCGTGATGGCATCAAAATAAGCCTTTCTTTGCTTATTTCCTTTTCCGTTTACAACGCATTCCCGATTTACAAAATCGATGTCAGATATATTGAGCTTAACAAGTTCTCCGACTCGAACTCCAGTCGAATACAAGAAATCAATAATGGCTATATTCCGAGGATTCGTGGCATGCTCCCGTAGAATCTCTATGGATTCATCGGTATAGGTATCTTTTACTTTCTTGCATGCTTTCATTTTCTTGATTTTTCTAACCGGATTCTTTGCAATATAATCATCACTCTCAAGCCATGAAAAAAAAGAAGATATAACACGTCTTATGTTGTCGATGGTGACCTTTCCGGCTTTGCCATTGTTTTCAACAAACATCAAGTAATTGCGAATGTCTGTTGATGAAATAAGCGTGTAATTCTTTTTCATAGCATCCAATGCCATCTTTATATTTGCTTTGTAATATTTCTGTGTTCTCTCTGAACATCCTTCTAATGCTTTTGAAGCAATAAACAGTTTGATGGCTTCCTCATTGCTAAGGTCTTTCTTTGCTTCAGGATCCACAAACACCTTCTTTCCTTGAAGAGCCTTATTTAAAACAACTAAAAAGCCTTCCTTTTGAGAATCGGGAAGGCTTGGAGGCAAATAAGAAAGCACCTCCTGTATGAATTTATCGTTCATTCTATATGAATCTCCTTTCGGATATCATACGGAAAATAGAACGGATTATGCGCCAACTGGGATAGTAATTGAGTTGTGAATCATTTCTATAAATTGATAGAGTGGACCTGTTTCGCCATCGAAGATGTCCGTATATTCTATATTTTTGAACGGATCAGACTCATTGAGATCTTCAGGCAAAATATCCCCGTTTTCCTTTACAAAAGTTACGATTTCATTCAGGAATTCTTCTTGTTGACTATTGAAATTGTATTCCTGGAGGTACTCATTCAAGATTTCATTAACTTTTTCAGAGGACAATCCAACTATCTTACGGACAAAAACTCCAACGGTTTTTCCGTTCGAAATGCTATCAAACTCTTCCTTTGTTCCTAGTTTCTTCCAAAGAATTTCTTGCAAGTCATTGATATCCTGCTTATCTAGCTGCTCAAGGTTTTGAATTTTCTCTATAACCGGAAGGTCAACATTTTCAGAGAGATAATCAATCACACGCTCTTTATAATTTTTGAATTCTATTTTTGGCGAAGAGCCAAGTCCCTTGTCGATTACATAATCAGAGAAATTGGTCTCAATCATGCTTCTCATATCTCGTTCCAGGAATTTAATGAGGTCTCTAACGTCTTCTCTGAGTTTTTCGAGCTTATCTACTTCAATCGATGACCAAAACTCGTTTGTACAAGCTTCCTCTAAGGCACCTTGCTTTTGCTTAACCTGAGGGATGGATAGTTTCTCTAACAGTGCCGAACATATAGTGGTGACCCTCTGTACTGCCTTAGAATAATCTTTATCTCCTTCGATTTGGGCCAATTCGATATTGAAAAGCCATAAATCGAATAGCTTTGAAGACTCTTCATCACCATTTGGATCAATTAATGGCGTGATTTGGCTCTTGATTTCCTTCACATCCAAAACGGAAAGGTATTGCCATGCCTCTTCTATTTTGTATTTATCGACATATTTCAGCTTGTTTCTCACGTTTATAAGGTTGGTGTTGAGCTTTCCGATGATGGAGATCAGCTTTGCTTTTGTCTTGTCGTAATAGGCTTTATGCATCGGATTACATTGGTGCTCCGAAGCCTGAAGAGAATAAATCAAGTCGACCTTTATATTGAAGATTCTCTGAGACAAATTCAATGCATTACTCGGTTCTTTTCCGCCTGGGTTCATACGGAAGAAATCAAAGTTACCACAGAAGTCAAAGATGTAGAATCCCTGTTTATCACGATAGTTGGATACAAATTTTTCATTGTCGGAATGTGTCAAGAAAAAGTCTCTAGAAGGACTCATAACATCAAGTCCCTTGCAGACTCTCGTTCCTCTTCCTATCATTTGCCAGAACTTAATTTTCGAATAGATGCGTTTGAAGAAAACAAGGTTGAGAACCTCTGGTACATCAACACCGGTATCAAGCATTGCTACGGATACAGCAATCACGGGCTCTTTATCTTTGATTGAGAAATCATCGATAAGCGTCTGGGAGTAATTTACGTAATTGTCGATAAGCTTGCAATAACCATCTCCCTTCTCAGGATACAAGATGTTGAACCTTTCAACAATTTTTTGTGCATGAGTGTGATTGACAGCAAAAATAATCGTTTTGCCTAGTTCTTCGCCATTTTTAACACGAAGCCCTTCGTTCATCACGGTTTGAAGCATCGCATCGATGGTATCGGAATTGATGATTCTCTCATAGAATTCTTTGCCATCTATTTTCTTAGGAGCATCAGTGCTTTCCGGATCACCTATGACATCCTCGTACTTTTCTTTTTCCTCATCGCTCAAATCATCGTAATTCAAGCCATTCTTCAGTAGCTTTGTGGTTTTCTCTAGAGAAAGATACGGAACAAGATAGCCGGCGGATACGGCGGTTTCGAGGTCATAAAAGAAAGTAGGCTCTCCTTTAGGAAGGTTGAAAAGCTCATACGTAGATGCATCCACTTGTTCTCTTGGTGTTGCCGTCAATCCTAGCAATAAGGAATCGAAATAATCGAAAATAGACTTGTATTTGTTGTATACAGAACGGTGGCATTCATCGATGATAATCAAATCGAAATGACCGACGCCCATTTTTCTATCGCCTTTATCAAGGATGTTACTCATGGTGTTGTAAGTCGAGAAAACAATGGTCGCATTGTAGTCACGATTTTCTTCATCTTCTTCAGAAAGAACGCAGCGAGAGGAATGTGGCAGGAATTTCTCGAAAGCTCTCTTTGCTTGAGTAACCAAAGCAGTGCGATCAGCTAAGAATAGGATTCTCTTTGCCCAATCGTTTCGTTGAAGAACATCGACCACGGATATAGCGCAACGGGTTTTGCCTGTTCCCGTAGCCATTACCAAAAGTGCCTTGCGCTGTTTCTTGTTGAAAGCTTCTGCAACATTTGTCACAGCGTTCTGAATAAATGGTCTATCGGAAATCGCTTGATCAACTCTACAATCGGATATAGTGTGCAATCCTCTTCTTATAATTAAAGAATGCAACTCTTGTTTTGTGTAGTATCCATATACTTTTCTAGCAGGATATCCACATCCATCTACCATCATTATCTTGTAGCCATTTGTATAATAAATGACGGGACGAATATGATATTTCTTTTCCAATAGATCTGCATACAATTTTGCCTGTTGTGATCCAACAATCTCATCCTTAGACGCTCTTTTTGCTTCTATGACAGCCAAAGGAACACCATTATCATCGTATAAAACATAATCTGCATAGCCTACCTCAGACTTATTTTGCATGCCCAAAAGTTCTATCTCTATGCATGCCTTTCCTGGCTTAATCGCATTTTTGTGAGTCCAAACTTCCCATCCAGCTTCTTTAAGCGCTGAATCTATATATATTTTTCTCGTCTCTTCTTCTGAAAAATCGATTGAAGCATGAAGCTTTGCAGAATTGTTGATGTTTTTCTTATACTTCGATAAGTCAGCGCTGTTATCTTCGTCAGGGGATGTTTTATCAATATCACCTACGGAATCAATATTCTTGTTTTCGCTCGGCTGGCAGAGATTAACATTAAAGCTCTGATAACTTGTAATGACACCAACCAACTTCAAAATCTCACATACAGAATAGTACAAAGCTTCTAAGGCTTTTAATGATTGATATTTGCTAATTTCCTCACCGTGTGCAGCATTGTTTCCGATTTGTCTTACCAAATGAACAGCTGAGAGCAGTGAATCATCCAAGTAACTAGAAAAGCATCCGTCTTCAAGAAGGCTAAAAAGAGTTGAATTCTCCGGATAAGCCCCATATTTTATCTTATAGAAGGACTTCACTACAGATTCCAAGGCTTTTCTTGAAGACACTGCAGATATATCTGGTTGAGAAACAACGAACATTTCGGCTTCAGAGCAGAAGTGGTAAAGCTTTTTGAAGTCTTGATTGTCTTTTAGAAAGTCAAAGTTCATTCTTCATCACCTCCAAAATACTCATCCATCTTGGAATCAAGCAATTCCTGGAGGTCTTTTATCTCTTTCTGAACGACAAATCTCGATTTGTCGATTTGCTCAACAAAAGAAGCAAATTTATCTTGAACTTCAATTTTAGGAACTACTATATCCAATTCTTTTAAGTTCGATAGATAGATTCCTTTTTGTGCAACACCATGAGCTGCAATATCAATTTGCTTGGTCGCAAAATCAGATGACAAAAAGTATTTGAGATAAATGGGGTTAATGATATTCTTTTTGGGCTTAATAACAGCAACGCTTCGTTGAAATACCATTTTTTCGCTTTTAATGACGTAAGTTCTGCCAATTGTACCCACAATAGTGAATAAGACATCTCCTTTTTGAATATCTGTTCTTTTATTCTCCCTATCAAAATCTTCTTTAGATAAATAGCGAACGTCATTAAGATTTAAGACATCATTTACATTTTGCGAGCTTGCCATGATGTATTCGGAAAACGTCACTCCTTTTGGAGGATTATGCGAACCATCGGTTATTTTTGTTGTAATACTTGACAAAGTATCATGTTCAAAATCTCCGTCTTCAGGAAACATCTCAACAAATAGTGATTTGACCAAGGAAACAAAATAATCTATTTGATTCTTCTTTTTTACGATTTCATTTGAAATGGAAGACAAATCACCAGCAATTTTTTTCTGATTTTCAAATGACTCATCAGGGAAAACAAAATTTTTGTAATTCTTGAAGTAAATATGAGGAATAGTAGAGCCAGTGAATGAACGACCGAGTTTCAAGTGAGTAAGATAAAAATAAAGATACTCATTTGAAATATCTGCATTTGGCACGAAAGCTTCCATCGTACCTAAAACGGATGACTTCTCCGGAAGAAGAGAAACTCTACCAATGCCTGCACCGTCTTTGATAATCGCAACGGAAGGACAGTCAATTTGAAAATCCTCTCGGTAACCGACAATCCCAGATGCTCCATACACTGGGAATTGTCCATTGTCGTTCACTTGTGATAACTTCAAAGACGATTTTCTTTCTTTAACTACATCTTTCAAAAATCTCTTACCCATCGTCAGCAAATCTCCTTTTTAATCTGCTCAAGGAGTTTGCTAAACTCAGCTTCTGATTCTTCGATAGAAGCGATGATTTCTTTTGTCGGGCGGTAGACCTTCTTTTCAATGTGAACCTTATGGTACTTGTTCCAACTTAAAACATAATCGTTATCTATGATTTCCTGTTTAGTCACAAAGAAAGATTTATCATAAGGGGTACGTTCTTTCTCGTCATCAGGATTATCGAAACGTGCAACAATGTCAGGTATATCATTTTGCTCAACAGCAGTTCTCTTTTGATCAAGTGAATATCCGTCCGCTTCCATGTTGTAGAGCCAGACTTTATCTGTTCCGCCGCTATTTGTCTTAGTGAAAACTAGAATTGCGGTCTGAACTCCGGAATATGGTTGGAAGACACCGGAAGGCATATAGATAATGGCTTGGAGCTTTTGATTATCGACAAGTTCTTTGCGTAAACGGGTATATGCTTTTTCGTTTGTATTGTTAACAACGCCAACAGGAACGATAGAAACGCATTTACCACCGATATTAAGAACACGAAGGAAAAGAGCTAGGAATAAAAGCTCCGTGGATTTCGTTCCGCCACTGATTTGGTTCAATGATTTTGCAACTGTATTAGGATTAAGGCTTCCGGAGAATGGTGGGTTTGCCAAAATCAAAGAGTATTTATCGTTTTCTTTGTAATCTTCCGATAAGGAATTGTTGTAACGAATGTTTGCATTCTTAACTCCATGAAGGACCATGTTCATGCTTCCGATTCGGAGCATATCTGTATCAACATCAAAGCCCGTGAACTCACTATTGTGATAATGGTCATTGTTCTCCTTGTTCATCAATTCCTTTTCTTGATGCGCCTGAATGTATTTTGAAGCCTCAGCAAGGAAACCGGCCGTTCCCATAGCAGGGTCTAAGATAGTATCCTTGAGAGTCGGTTTTGCAAACTCAACCATCATATCGATGATATGCCGTGGAGTTCTGAACTGGCCATTGTCGCCACTGGTTGCCATTTTGGAAAGAAGGTACTCATAGCAATCACCCATAAGATCACAATTATCTAAACCAAGCCCTGGATCACTTAACCCTTTTACAAGTTCATCTAAAATATAGGCATTGGTCACAGTAAACTGGGCATCCTTCATGAATTTAGAAAATGCGGTGGCTTTGGTTGAGTCGAGTTTTGTAATGAATGGGAAGACATTCTTCTTCATGTTTTCGAACATCTTCTGAGGAGCAAATTCACGGAAATGAGACCAACGCAAATCTTCATACGGAACGTTGATGTTGTTTTCCTTATCGACATAATTGCCAGGCTTGAATAGAAGTTTTTCTTTTTGCTTTTCGGTGGATGTAATTCCGTGTTTGATTTGGTCGTTGATTTTTGCTTCACGCTTAATTTGATCATCGTCAAGCATCTTAATGAAAATTAAATACGTAATCTGCTGGATATCAATCCATGGGTTGGTCATCTGATTGGACCACATACGGTCCCAAAGCTTGTCTAATTTGTTTTTGATTTCACCGGTAATCATTGCTATTCTCCTTTATTTTTCAGAAATTCACCTATAGTTTTTCCATTAGAATTTTTCCAGGATTCCTTTCCATTGCAATTGTGACCAGTAACGATGCTTCCTGCCATGGAAGGGGAATTGGTCTCCGCATCCTCTAAAAGTCGGCCATTAGAATCTACTTTGAGTGTGGTTCTTAATTTTGCCCATCCTTCGTTTTGATACCTCGAACCAATTTCAGCGAGGATAGAATCTTTTTTGAGGATGAACTTTCCATTGCGAATGCACAATATTCCAGAGTATCCGTTGTCATTAGCTTTATGTTTTTTGCTTAAAAAGAACGTGGATTCTTTATCAGCGGTTGCACTATCAAATATTTCTTCCTGAGTTTCGTTCTTTGGATAGATGACTTTGCCTTTAAAAGAGGACATCAATTGTTTTGCAAGATCCAAATCAACGGAGAATAGCTCAGACCCACCAACCTGGTTTCTACCAAACACTTCATGGAGGAGTGCTTCCTTCTTATCGTATTCTTCAACTTCGATTGCGAATTCTCTTTTCAATCCAACAACATTGAAATAGCCATTTGACTCAAGATGATTCATTCGAGTTTCAAATTGATTTGTCTGTGTTTTTCCTATTTTTATTAGGCCTTTGACGGCAGTAGACATGATATAGATAATTCCCGTTGCCATTTCATTCCCCTATCCGAATGTCATTTTTGTCAAACAGTTTCTTGAATTTTCTTTTTGCAGCGTAAGTGGAATCATGTAACCCATTATCCCAACGATTGACTGTTGCAAAAGAAACACTAAGTATTTTGGCTAACTCAACTTGGCTGACAAGTATGCGCTCTCTTAGAAGCTTAATGGCATCCTTATATTCCATACAAAGATTATACAACAACATTGCAACATGCCATTGAAAATTTTTTTACGTGCAACAAAAAATCACCCAGCATTACACTGAGTGATTCTTGAGATATTGATTTAGTTCGTCAGGGATTTTATTTCACTTTTCGAACTTCATCGTAACGCCGAATCCATAATGATGAACATATATGGTTCGGATACAAAACAAATGGCGGAGAAATAGAGATTCGAACTCTAGCGGGGATTGCTCCCCCTGACGGTTTTCAAGACCGTTCCCTTGAACCACTTGGGTATTTCTCCATCTGTCTTTATATGGACAGCACATTATTTTAGCAAATTATTAATAAAAGTGAATAGTGTTTTTTATTAATATAGTTATTAGAAATGGTTTTCAAGACACGATTATCCAAAAGAACGAGCTTTTTTGTAAGCGTTAAAGATATCCTCCTTTAAAATTCGAACCTCTGAACTGATAATCT
>QZWM02003611.1:0-59125 GCA_003829775.2 Junco hyemalis
GAAGAACGGACATTGTTCTTAGGCATTTCTTCAGTGACGTTGACAGCTAAATCTGGCAAGTATTTACCATACTCTGTTGAAACTACGCAATATGGTACTAAGTATTCTTATCGTTTTCATATTAAAGGGCCGAATGGTAAAATAAAATATGTTATTGCAGTTTACCAAATTGACAATCTACCGAATCCCGGAAACCCCAGGATGATTACGAATTATTTAGAAAAGGAAGGAAAGAAACATGATTAAAGAATATGATTTAGTTAAGACTCTAGTTGAAAAGTGTGGATATCCTAAAGGAACTAAAGGCGTTATTGTTGGGATTTATAAAGGGGGAAAAGCTTGCAATGTGGAGTTATGGGATAAAACTAATTATCCAATGGATGTAATCACATACACAACTAATGAAATTGAGATAATCAATGAATAATAGATAGCATTCACTTATATTTGGGAGTTTTAAATTAATTATGTGATTAACACTTGCAATTAGATAGTGTTAATCTTATAACATCATTAAAGATGGAAAGCCAAAAAAGCCTAGTAAAAAAGTTCGGATTTCCAACCTCTTGCCCATCTTTTTCAAGCTGACGCAAAATTACGTCAATTTGATTTTCCATCAAAAATATCATTTGGCATTGCTCCATAAACAATCACTTTTGATGGTGATATCTTTTCAAGCATTATTTTTAAAAATGCTCCTAGTCGATATGTTCCTTCTATGCAGCTCATCATATGTATGGTCATATTTCCTGCGTTCAATCGATTCAAGTAGAGACTATCGCATTAACAAAGCACATATAATTTCATTAAAAAAATCAATTATTTAAAGAGATAGAAAAAGAAGGAATAAAAAAGATTATTCACTTTCAAAGTGAAACCGATTTTATATTAGGAGGATGTAAGCATGGCAAAAGGAAATAGTGGACATTTTACAGGGACTAAAGGAGTTTTTGTAAAAGAAAATATGGAATCAGTAGTGACTAATAAAATTATTGGAATATACAAAGATAATAATGGAAATAGCTATGAGTCTAATGTTATTATTGTGACAAGTAAAACAGGCTCACATGTTTATCCAGGATTTCCTATCAAGATTGATGGAGGTAAGAAAAATGATTAAAAATATAGATGAATTATGGAATACTTTTATTAAAAAGCAAGACACTGTTTTTAAGATTACTACTAAGGAAAATATTGTGTTTATTGCCACAGTCTATACTTGGTTTGAAGTTGATAATGATGATTCTGAAGCAAATTCGGGTAGTTTAGATTTCTATCAAAATGTTTGCTTTTTAGTAAAAAAAGTTCTTTCTTCAAATTTAATTGATTCAGTTATAAAAGAAGGAGCTTATATAACATATAGTCAATTTGATTTTCCATCAAAAATAGAAGTTTACAAATAATCAAATGCCAAATGTCGCTTGTCATTTATATATCCATGATAGGCGACTTTTTAATTAGAATATGAAATTTGTTAGTTTGAGTACTATAACAATTAAAAGTTGGATACTTAAAAATACGATAAAAAGGTTTCCATTTCGAACCTCCTGCCCGAAAAAATCAATATATCGTTTTATTATTACTTTAAGAACAAACTATGTATAATAAATCCAAGGATTTGATTTATATGAAAATAATCATTGTGGAAGACGAGCTTATATGGCAAGAGAAATTGAGAGAATATCTACTTAAGTTTTCTTTAGAATCAAAGATTGAGTGTAAGATTTCAATATACAATGATGGCGAAAGTTTCCTCAAAGACTATAAAAACGATGCTGATTTGATATTCATGGATATCGAGTTAGGTAAAAATAAAATAAATGGAATGGAAGTCAGTAAAAAATTGAGAGAGTTCGACAATAATGTTCTTCTCATTTTTGTCACCAATATGTCTCAATTTGCTGTTGAAGGTTATGAAGTCGATGCGATAGACTTCATAGTCAAACCATTGAATTATTATTCATTTAAGATGAAAATAGAAAAGGCTTGTAGGATTATTGGAAAAGAAGCATCTTCGAAGAACAAGATGATATCTGTTGAAAATGGAGCCAAAAATATAATGTCGAGTGAAGTCTTATATATCGAAGTCAGAAATCACGATCTCTTCTATCACACAAAAAGTGAAGAATACAAAGTAAGATCGACAATGAAGGAAGCTTCAAAGCTTTTAGAGGGATTACCTTTCTCCAAATGCAATAATTGTTACCTAGTAAACTTAAGTTATGTTAAAGAAATTGCTAAGGAAGACGTAATACTTAATAACGGCATTGCTTTAAAGATGCCTAGAACTAGAAGAAAGGAATTTATAGAAGACTTGGGTAACTATCTATCTGGAGCAAATAAATAATATGTTCTTCGGCACTATAAACATAATAAATTTACAATTAGTCATAGAGACTTTCATCGCTTCTATTCTCTTTGCACTTCCTGTTTTCAATAAAAGAAAGTATTTTGTTGCCTATGCAATCATCTTTGGATTGATAGGATGTACAATCGGTTATTTCTTTCCTGTTCTATATTATGCTGACAATAGTCCTTTAACCATCTTCTATTGGTCTTTCATGTATATATTTTTAATGGTTTTATCATTTGGATACAGCCTCATTTGTTTTAAGATGAAACCATTGAATGCAGTTCTCATATCTGTAGCTTCATACTTGATTCATCACATCAATAACATAGGTGCTGATACGATCAATCAAGCTATTTCTCTTTATGGAAACCTAAATGAAACAGCATATGAAATATTGAAATGGTCAATATGTATCATCGTCTTGTTCATCGTATATTTCCTATTCTTCCTCTACTATTTCAAACAAAAGAAAGAGAACCTATCTTTAATCTACGATAGCAAACAAATCACTTTCTTTTCGACAGTTGTCGTATCTTGCACGATTATAATCTCCTCATCCTTTAGAATAATTTATTTTCAAAATGATATCAAATCATTATTCTTAGTAAGCTGCATTTCTAATCTAGCAACTTGCATCATCTTGGCTTTTTTCTTCTTTTCAATTCTTAGGCACAATAAAATTCAGCACGAATTAGAGATAGAGAAAAGATTATTCGACGAAAGTAAAAAACAATATGAATTGTCAAAAGAGAACATTGATTCCTTAAATATAAAATTTCATGATTTAAAATATAGAGTCCAAATGCTATCACAAAATCAAAAGATTGAAGAATCGGATTTGAAAGACATATATCAAGGATTAGACGTTTATGAATCAGTAGTCAAAACAGGTAACAAACCTTTAGATGTAGTACTAACTGAATATTCACTCCGTTGTGAAAACAATGATATCCATTTTACTTCGATAGCCGATGGAAAAGCATTGAATTTCATGTCTCCATACGATATTTATTCCCTTTTTGGAAATGCTATCACAAATGCTATCGAAGCAGTAACAAAGATTGAAGACAAAGATAAGAGAAACATATCTTTGGTTATGAAGAAAAAAGGAAATATATTGACCATAGAATTAGAGAACTATTATTTAGCCAATACTATTAAGTCTAGTAACGGAGTATTCAAAACATCTAAAAATGATGATTTTAACCATGGGTACGGAATAAAAAGTATGGAAAACATAGTTAAAAAATATGAAGGATCAATCAGCATTTGGCCTGATGGTGAGATATTCCATCTAACCATAACATTCATAACTCCGATGTAAAATCACGCCTATTTCAAAACAAATCACGCCCTTTTGTTGTGAAAGGGCTTTTTCTATTGTAAAATTAAGGCATACCCGTGTGAAAGGGTATTCACACTGAATAAAAATTCAGTTGGACAACCATCAGGAGGTAAAAATGTCCAAAAAGAAAAAGATGTCGAACGGAAAGTTCCTAGGAATCTGGGTACCTTTCCTCGTATTATCAGGTGCTGTTATCATCACCGTCGAATGTGTAGCTCCTAGCTATGCCACTATCTTAGACACATACGCTGCTAGAATTTGGTCACCGTTAGGAAAAGGAGAAATGATCAAGACTCCTGCTAAAGGAAGTGAGAACTGGGACAGCAATTATTACAAGCAATCTTTCGCTAAAGGTGAAAAAGGTCAAGGAAGCAAAGAAGCTAATCAAAATGCCGAGTCCGTAGTTCAAAAAATTGCTGAAGAAGGAATGGTCCTTCTAAAGAACAAGGACAACTCCTTGCCTGTATCCACTTCTAACAAAATCGCCTTGTTAGGAAGAGGTGGAGTAGATCCTGTTTATGGAGGTAGCGGTTCTGGAAACGTCGATACCACTACATGTGCTACTCCTCGCTCCGGTCTTGAAAAAGCCGGATTCACACTCGATGAAGGTGTATACAATTATTTTGCAGGTCAAGTCGGTAACTACGCAAGACAAAACATCGTCATGGATAACTATAATGGTTCAACATTCTTCATCGGAGAAGTTGATCCTACCGATTATAATGATGGAAGCAAATTCACTATTGACGCCAATGAAACTGCTGTTGTTTTCATTTCACGCTGTGGTGGTGAAGGTCTCGACCTCTCCACAAATTTAAAGAGAGATGCCCAAACAGCCGCTAGCCAAGCTATCTTAAATGGTGGTGATGCAAAGGCTACAAACGCCAAAAAAGAAGTCAATAACTATGTTGATGGTCAACACGAACTCGAACTTTCTTCCGAAGAGAAAGGAATGATTGAATTCGCTAAGAGAAATTACAACAAAGTCGTCGTCGTATTGAACGAATCCACAACAATGGAAGTCGGTGATCTCAAGGATGATAATGATATCGATGGAATTATTTGGGCTGGAAGCCCTGGATCTACCGGATTCAACGCTTTAGGAGAAATCCTTGCCGGTACAGTCAATCCTAGTGGAAGAACACCTGATCTTTACTCCAGAGACTTCACCAAGGATCCTACTTTCCAAAACTTTGCTATAAATGGAGAGAACACCTACACTGGAGTCACTGAGATTTCAGCCGGTGTCAACGGCTCCAAGAGTGCTCATTTTGTCGAATACGAAGAAGGAATCTATGTCGGATATAGATATTATGAGACACGCTTCGGATCAGATGAGGCATCCTATAATGCAAATGTCGCATATCCTTTCGGTTATGGATTGAGCTACACTACATTCTCTAAGGAATTGGTGAGCAGCGAAGTAACCAACAATGATGTGACTATGACCGTCAAGGTTACCAACACTGGTAATGTTGCCGGAAAAGAAGTTGTACAACTTTACTACACCGCTCCTTATACCAATGGAAGCATCGAGAAATCATCCACTGTCTTAGGTGACTTTGCCAAGACTAAAATGTTAAATCCTGGTGAATCAGATACTGTTTCCATCACTATCGCTAAAGAAGATATGGCTAGCTATGACTACAATGACAAGGACAACGATAAGTTCAAAGGTTACGAACTCGAAAAAGGTACTTATTATGTCCAAATCAAAGATGATAGCCATACTGTTTCCAAAGATAGCAAAGGAAACGAATTATCAGTAAATTTCACTATCAACGATACAATTCATCTTTCCAAAAAGAGCGATGACCAAGAAGACATCACCAACAAGTTCGATAATGTTTCCGATATGTTCAAATCGACCAAAACAGATGGCTATGGATTCTTGATGTCTAGATCAAACTTTGAAACAACCTTCCCAACCAAAGCTACTGCAGCTGACACAAAAGCTGATTCTATCACTATCGATGGAAAGACCGTTGCTGATGGACTCAAGCCTTATCAGAATGTAAACAATGATGAAGATGTCCAACCTACAGTTGGTGCCAGCAATGGCTTAAAGCTCATTGACTTAAGAGGCCTAGACTATGATGATGAGGCTTACTCCAAGATTCTCGATCAATTAACCGACGATGACTACGACAATGCTGGTAAATATTTAGTCAATGGTGCTTTCAACACACCTGCAATGGGATCCATCGACAAGCCTGCAACAGAAGACCATGATGGACCTCAAGGATTCTCATCATTGATGGGTAAGTTCAAATACGCTACCGCTTATATGTCTGAGCCTCTCTTAGCTTCAACCTTCAATAAAGATTTAGCTAAGGAAATGGGAACTGCCATCGGTGAAGAAGCCTTGGCTATGAATCCTACCTTCTCTGGATGGTACGGACCTGCTATGAACACCCATAGATCTCCTTTTGCCGGACGTAACTTCGAATACTATTCCGAAGATGGAGTTCTAGCTGGAAAGCTTGCTGCCAATGTCGTGAGTGGTGCTGCTGATAAAGGTCTTTATGCCTACATCAAGCACTTTGCTTTGAATGATCAAGAGACATTCAGAACTGAAGCTTTATGTACATGGGCTGATGAGCAAACAATCAGAGAAATCTACTTGAAGCCTTTTGAAATAGTCGTCAAAGAAGCTAAGACTACTATCGACTACATCTCCGACGAGAATGGAACACATTCACAAAAGGAAATGAATGCTTGTACAGCCGTTATGTCTTCCTTCAACAGAATCGGAACTACTTGGTCAGGTGGAAACAAAGCCCTTATGACAGACGTACTCAGAGGCGAATGGGGATTTAAAGGATTCGCTAGTTCTGATTTCAACTTGTATGATTATATGAACACCGATCAAGGTATGAGAGCCGGAACCGATATGCAGTTAACTTGGTTAGCTAGCGACACAATGCCATTCGGAAAGCCTAACTATTCCGATACAAAGAGTGGAACTGCTCGTCAGGCTATCAGAACTGCTTATCACAACGTCTTCTATACAATCGCTAACTCCAATGCTATGCAAGGAATCGCTCCTGGAACCATCATCACTTATAAGCCCAGTGGATGGAGAGTAGCATTCTGGATCTTAGACGCTGTACTTGGAACATTCTTAGTTTGTGGAACTGCTTGGGTTGTCTACAGAACCTTCAAATTCAATTCAAAGCCTAAGAACGAAGAATCAACTCAAAACTAATTCATAGATATGAAAATAAGGTTTGGTTAAATCCAAACCTTATTTTTTATTTAATAGTTTCTATTAATATTAAATGTTTTATTAATTAAATTAATCAAATTCTAAGCAACATAAATTATCCGCTAGCTATATCAGATAAGGTGTAAAGATGGTTTCAAAGAAACTGAAGACTATTTATACGAAATTATTATCGATATCTTCACCAAGTTGCTATCAACAAAAAAGCATAATAAAACCCGCATTAAGCGGGTTATTTATTACTTCTTAATTCCGAATTCTTCAGGATGATGAGCTTCGTACTTCTTACGAGTATTTGTGTCAAGAATCTTCTTACGCATACGAATGCTCTTAGGAGTAACTTCGACCAATTCATCATTGTTGATGTAATCCAAAGCTTGTTCCAAAGAGAGCTTCATAGGAGCCTTCAAGACTATTGTTTGATCCTTAGTAGAAGAACGGACATTGTTCTTAGGCATTTCTTCAGTGACGTTGACAGCTAAATCTCTATCAAATTTATTTTCACCGACCAACATTCCTTCATAGACCATGACACCTGGAGTGATGAACATCGTTCCACGTTCCTCAACATGTTGCAAAGCATAAGAAGTGGCTTTTCCTTCATTTACTGAGACCAAAACACCAACAGGTCTACGTCCGATTTGAGTTTTAACCATAGGACGATATTCTTTGAAAGCATGGTTGATCATTCCATAACCATGAGTCAATGTCATGAATGTGGTCATGAATGAAATCAATCCACGGGAAGGAATGACGTAATTCAAACGAGTATGACCTTTGTCTGAATCCATATTGACCATCTCTGCACCACGAGTTCCAACCAAATTCATAACTGATCCGACATATTCATCAGGTACATCGATTTGAAGGTCCTCAAAAGGTTCTTCCTTAACTCCATCGACTTCCTTAAGGATGACATCAGGCTTTGAAACTTGAAGCTCAAATCCTTCACGACGCATTGTTTCAATCAAGACTGATAAGGCCAATTCACCTCTACCTGAAACCAAGAAAGACTCACTAGCTCCAATCTTAGTAAACTTCAAGGAAACATCGGATTGACTCTCTCTGAACAATCTATCACCTATTTTAGCGGCAGTACAAAACTTTCCTTCATCACCAGCAAAAGGAGAATCATTGGCCATGAAAGTCATCTGCAATGTAGGAGGATCGATACGAAGTCTAGGTAAGGCTTCAAGATGATCAGGAGTACAGAATGTCTCACCGACTTCAACATCAGGAAGTCCACCAATAGCACAAATTTCACCAGCATGAGCTTCAGGAATCTCAATCTTTTTCATTCCATAGTATCCGATCAACTTTTGAATTTTAAAGTTTTTTGTCGTTCCATCAAGTCTCATGCACGATAAAGTATCACCAACCTTGACTGTTCCTCTTTCAACTCTTCCAACAGCGATACGTCCGATGTAGTCATTGTAATCGAGCATAGAAGGTTGGAATTGGAAAGGAGCTGTAGTATCGACATTTGGAGAAGGAATTTCTTCAATGATAGTATCGAGAATCGGAGCCATGGTCTCCTTTTGAGAAGACAAGTCTCTATCGAAAGATGATGTTCCCTTCAAAGCAGAGCAATAGACGGTCTTGTAATTCAATTGTTCATCTGTGGCACCTAATTCCATGAACAAGTTGAGGATTTCATCTTCAGTCTTTTCGATATCAGCCATAGGTCTATCGACTTTGTTGATGACGACAACAATCTTTAACTTATATTCGAGAGCAGTCTTCAAAACGAATCTTGTCTGAGGCATGACACCATCGAAAGCATCGACGACCAAGACACAACCATCGACCATATTCATAATACGCTCGACTTCGCCACCGAAATCAGCATGTCCCGGAGTATCGACAATATTAATTGTGTCACCATTATATTTGATGGATGTAGTCTTGGCGAGAATTGTAATTCCTCTCTCATGCTCAATAGGGTTGGAATCCATCACTGCGATATCCGCATTATCAGGAATATCGACTGTGTTAGTGTACTTTAAAAGACGACCGACAAGAGTTGTTTTACCGTGATCGACGTGAGCGATAATTGCGACGTTTCTAATTTGATTCATTTCTAAGCCTTCCTTCAATAGAATATAAATTATCTTTAGCTTATGAATTATAAACCTATATATAAATATTTGTTTTTCTAGTTAAGCGATTTCATAAAAAATTCAATTCAAAAAGCCATCTCACAGAGGAGATGGCTTATAAAATCTGCTATCTATCTCTTCACATAAGTGAAGAAGAACATCATGAACAAGATGATCAATCCTAGAATGAGTGCTCCAAAGAGCATCCATTTGAAGAGCGTCATTCCACCCAAGCTTCTAGACTTAACCAACTTTTTTTCTTTTTTATATTCTTTATTGGTCATGTCGTTTATTCTCCTTTACTCTTATTCTTAATTGGATCCAATGGAGTGACAGGATCCAAATCACCGAGGTCATCCAAGTCCAAAGGTTCTACGATAGAGGCCTTTACAGGTGAAGGCTTCTTTATGCTTGCCTCAGATTTGCTTTCGACAGGCTTAGGAGCTTGTTCTACAACTACGATAGGCTTGACAGGCTCGACAACATCTTCATTTCCACTATTAGCCAACAACTTTTGTTCCTCTTCAAACTTCTTCTTGGCTTGTGCCCATTCACGAATTGATTTGAATTCAGAAACAGGTTTATCGAACTTCTTAGGAGTATCGTGGTTTTCTTCAGGATTCACCGAGACTGCCGAAACATATCCAGTACGACGGACATCAGCTCTTTCCTTGCTAGCACGATTTGCAAGATACTTACTTCCTTTATTTGAACCTTGTCCTTGCAACATAGGTGTGACGATCATAGCCTGGTTAGTAACAGCCTTATTGAATGCTTCTTCAGGAGTCAAATCTCCTTTGTAATTACCTTTAATCTTCTTCAACTGGAAGCGTACAATTCTTGCTTCAACAGGCTTGATATTATCCATTGAGGCGACTTCAGAAATATCTGATTTATTAAGCTTGACAGGGGCAACTACAACAGGTTTAACTTCGCCCTCCTCAGGAAGAGGTGTTGGCTCGTCCTTCTTGATAGGTTGAACAGGGCTCAAAGGCTCTACATCGAATCCGGCATCTTCAATAGGTTCAGGGATAGGAGCACCCATACGTTTAACATTAGGATGTTTCTTAACTTCATTACGTTTGTACCAATACTCAGGCTCTTCATCAAAAGCTCTTCTCTCCGAATCAATCTTAGCAAGATGATACCAATGTTCAGGTTCAAAGTTAGAAGCACGTTCTCCTTTGAACTCATATACAGGTTCCTCAACCTTAACTTCTTCAGGCTGCTTTTCTATAACAGGTTCAGGATCTCCGTACCAGAACCAAGGCTCACGATCAGAAGGTCTAAGTTCTTTAACAACAGGCTCTTGCTCAACCTCTTCGTTCTTATCATACCAATAATTAGGCTCACGATCAGAAGGTCTGATTTCTTTAATGACCTCAATTTCAGGCTCAGGTTCGTTTTGATCATACCAATAATCAGGAGTTTTATCAGATGCACTATCAGACTTAACTTCTTCAACGACTTTGACTTCGTTTCTACCATACCAGTAGTCAGGAGTCTTGTCTGAAGGTCTATCAGACTTAGCTTCTTCAACTACAGGTTCAGAAGTTACAGGCTCGTTCTTATCGTACCAATAACTAGGTTCATGATCAGAAGGTCTAATTTCATTCTTGTCATACCAGTAATCAGGTTCTTTGTCAGAATCTTTTTCACCAGTTCCTTCTTCACAAACAGGTGTTAAGTTATCAGGATTCAAAGCGTGGATTACACGACGATCGAAGTCATTTTCAAGGACATCATTTTCCTCAGCTTCAACAACATTACGATTGTACCAATAATCAGGTTTACGATCAGAAGATCTGATTTCATTCTTATCAAACCAGTAATCAGGCTCACGATCAGAAGATCTGATTTCATTCTTGTCGTACCAGTAATTAGGATCCTTATCAGAAGCCTTGTCTCCTGCTTCTTCTACAGGAATTAAATTAAAAGGTTCGATTGCGTTGAGAATTCGTTTATCAAGATCAGTTTCAATGACATCTTCTTTGGAATTTGCAACAAACACTGTTGCCTTTTCATCTACCACAACATCCGACTTATCTTTAATTTCTTTTACCTTGTTTCTATTGTACCAATAGTCAGGTGTTTTATCAGAAGCAACTTCCAAAGCCTTAGCATACCAATATGAAGGATTTCTATCAGAAGGTCTAGGCTCAAACACGACAGTAGGATAATCCTTAGCCTTAGATTCTTCGACAACTTCTTCAATCTTAGTTTCTACCATCACAGGCTTGGATGCGGCTGTGGCAGATTCGTAAATAACAGGTTGCTGAATAGGTAATACAAAGTTACGATCATACCAGTAGTCAGGAGTCTTGTCTGAAGGTCTATCAGACTTAACTTCTTCAACGACAGGTTCACAAGCCACAGGCTCGTTCTTATCGTACCAGTAACTAGGCTCACGATCAGAAGGTCTGATTTCATCGACAGGAGTAACATTGCCTTGACCATCGGCAAACTCTTCAATGTTTTCATAAGCAGGAACTTGAGTTTGAGCCTTGACATCAGCAATGGATTCAAACAAAGGCTTACCGAGAATTAACACATCACTCTCAAAGCTGTTCAAACTAATTGAAGTAGTAGAATCATTGACAATGTTACCTTCGTAATTGCCTTCAATAGATTTAAATCCTTTAACACCAGTTCCAAGATTCTCAAGATTAATCTCCATGGCTTCACCAGTAGCATTATCCTTAGGTTGAGAAGCACCAACATTTAAGGAAGCAGAAGGTAAGAATTCATTGTCGAAGTCATGTCCAATGATGCTGTTCAAATATTTTTCACGAGCTTTATTTGCTCTCTTGACTGCACCAGGCTTTCTAAAGCACCAAGCGATGAATGTAGCAAACAAAAGGACTAAGAAAGCAAAGATATAAACCATCAGCACAGTGAAGAACCCATCAAGGAGTTGAGCTGCGGTGAAAGAATGCGAACCTATGCTGAATATCTCAATATTGTTGTAAGCACCAAACAATCCGTTCAAGACATATCTATCGATAAATTTGTTCATAGGTTCTACGAATGAAGCTAATGACTTGAACATAGCAAATCTTCCATAAGAGATTACTCTCAATAGAACTAAGAATGCACCAACAAAGAACAGAACAACTGCCAAAACAATACGAACAACAGGTTTATGATGGACATAATTATGCCAATCAAATTCCATGTCGAGTTGATTCTCAGTCAATGTTCCATCGGAATACTTTTTCAAAGGTGAGACAGAATCATCTTTGACGACAACATGACCAAAGTTTCCATTGGAATCAACAAAAGGAACAACGAAATCGTTCTTTCCGACTTCAAGTTCTTTATCGGGAGCTGTTTCGACTTTTGCTTTCTTGTATCCTATCGATGCAAACAAAGCAGAAAGCAAAGCTAAAACAACCATGATAAGAGCATAACCCACGTAGAACCAAACGTAGCCGATATTGTTGACTATCATGTAGGCCCAATAACCAATAGGAGTAATATGATCAGTCAAGAAATGCCTGACAGGAGGAATGGCAATAGCTATCAAGGCGATCAACATAAAGCCTTCAACAATCCATAAGAAGATTGCTAAGCCTTTGAAAACACCTCTCTTGATTCTCTCATCTTTGTGAAGAATGTCATTCTTGACAACTTTTTCTATAGGCTGTTTTTGCTCAACTTTTTGTTCTTCATTAACCTGTTTAACAGCAACAGGAGCACCTTCGAGCAAAGTTGCTTGTTCTTGAGCCAAAAGCTCATCTTCATCTTCTTCCTTAGGTTTCTTAAAAGCCAAGACTCCTAAAAGGACTGACAAGGCAATCAAGACGACGAGAATGATGACTACGAACAACGCAAAGTACCCAAGCACAGGGATGCCAGATAATCCCGACAAAGCCTCAACAGCTAGCTTTCTCCAATACAAAACAGTTCGGGAATCATACAGCGAAAGTCTAATAGAAGGAACAAAGACAGCAATCATTCCGCAAATCACTATCAATGTCAAAAGCCATACGACAATTGCGAAGAATGCCAAGACAAAATGACCGAAGCCGTGTTTCTTTTCGTTCTTTTCAACTGAAGCCACCTTAGTGGTAACCTCGCCATCATTATCAATCACAGCTTTAGGTTTCTTATATGCCACAATAGCGGGCCAAATAGAAATTCCTAAAAGGATCACAACAATCAAAGCCATGAAGATGTCTATCCATCCCTGTGAAGAAAGACCAGGAAGTTTCCATCCATCGACAAGCTCTACTATCTTGCTAGAGAATTGTCCAATCGAGTTGACACCACCACAAGTGATAGCATCATTAAGATATGGGACACTGAAGAAAATCAATGCCACCACAACTATCAAGGACAAAGCCCAAAGAACAGCAAGACAGATTTTAGAAACTGTTCTTTTCATGAATGCCTCTTTTCTGTATTACCTATTTACTAATACAAAATAAATATACCACTTGCAACCCCTGTTTTAAAAGTTGTTTTTTAAGGAAATTGCATAAAAATAGCACTCATTTTTTGATAAATTTTCAAAATAAGTTGATATTTGTCTAAAAAATAATTCAATTATATTGCATAAATATTGAGTTTTTTTGAATTACCAACTTATATATTCATAAAGTACCATGTTGTATATAGGCATTTGTAAAAAAACAGTTATTATTTTTCCTTTTTAACGATGCTTAAGTCTTTTGACACGACAAAAACATCTTTAGGTTCAAATGTTTTATCCATCATAACATCGTCATATATGACAAAAATAAAGTTTAATTTTTTCTTTAGTTCTATCAATCTAGTAGTTATTTCTTTTAGCAATTGACGGCTATTTGTAAGACTAGAGCAATCCATCACAACAATCTTAGGATTAAAGGCTAATAAATAGGAGAGTTGTATTTTCAATTGAAAATCTTCGTTGATAAATTGATAAGATTTATATTTAACAACCTCTTTTGCTTTGAATATTCCTAAAGCTTCCATCAACTCAATCGAATAATCATAAGCCTCTTGCCTTCTCATTCCTTGGACTGCCATCAAGATTGATATAAGGTTTTCACCTATGGAATGCTTTCTTTCATCGACCAATAAGAATTTCTCCTGTCCGACAACACCAATCACATAGTTTTCTAGGCCTAAAAGAATTTCTCTTTCATTCTTACAATTAATGGTCAAAGGTTTCTTGACCTTTTGTAGCTGTTCTTCTCTTTTCCTAGCTTTCTTAAATTTTCTTTTATGAGCTAGGAAAAATCTGTCCCAACCATTTAGCATCTCAAAAGAGAAATCCATCCAAAACTTCTTCTTTTTAAGTTGTCTTTTCTTAGCGTGATAAATTCTCTTTAAATTCTTAGTTTGAAATGATCTATATTTTTCTTTCTCCAAGTCATCAAACAAATCTAAATACTTTTTATTTGCTTCTTCTATATAAGCTATTTCGTTAGACCATTCAGCTTTGATTTCTTTAGCCTTTATATTTTTGTCTTCTTCAGGTACAGATGAATCAGCTTTAACCCTATCTACTTCTTCATTCATCAAAGACCTAGCATCACTTCTTTCATAAGAAGTCAATAAACGATCTACTCTTTCAAAATTCGATAATCTAAACTTCATATACTCATTATCGTGAAGAGTAAATCCATTCAATGTTATCTTATTGAATTTTATTCCTTTAAAATCTTTGATCAACATCTTTAAAGAAGGATGAATTCCTTTTACCAAAAATCTTTTCTCACTAAAAATAATATATGTAGTAGATGAATCAAAGCAGTATGTTTTACCATCCGTCATTTCTACTTTTAATTCGATTTTATCGTTTGATGTATCTAGATAACTTATCTTTGCACAAGGTTTTTTGTTTTCCATAGTTCATTTAAATCTTAATAATTATAGCAAGACTTCTCTTATGCCGTTATAATAATTCGAATTGTTAAGGAGAATACTATGGCTAAACTTAAAACCGTTCTTTTTGATTGCTGGGATACAGTTATTCATTATAATGAAACTGATAAAAACAAAGGAATAACTCTTCTTTTAGATGTTTGTGATAATCCCGATAACATCAAAGCTGATCAATTGGAATCTGATTATCACACCTTAATGCATGAATACTATAAGAATTGCAATGACTTCGATTTAAGATTCATTGCATTATTTAGATATATTTGTATATCGCATAATCTCAAGCCGAGAATTTCATATGAAGAAATCGAGGAACTATATAATCAGCATATAGTTCCAACACCAGTAGAAAACCTTAGACCATTATTGAATTTTCTAAAGCAAAACAACATAAAGGTCGGTGTATGTTCCAATACCATTCACTCCGAAGAGCACACTGTCGATTTCATAAAACAATGCTGGCCTGATATGCCATTTGATTTTGTTATGGCCTCATCGACATATGGTGTCAAAAAGCCGAATCCTAGATTCTTTGAAATCGGAGCTAAACTAGCTGGTTCAAAGAACGAAGAAACGATTTATATAGGTGATAACTTCTATGCCGATGTATATGGATCTTGGTTATCTGGTTTTATGAAATCGATTTGGTTAAATCAAAAGCACCGGAGCAAGATAGATTATTATCTATATCATCCTGAAATGAGCGATAAGATTGAATATACTGAAATCGATGACTATCTCAAACTTATTCCAATATTGGAGAAAATAATTTAATATGGAAAGAACAGGTATATATAAAGAAGAAAGAAAGTTTGTTTATTCCGACTACGATATAAACGATGATGTCTTAATGTCTCATTTGGCCGAGATATTTCAAGATATCGCTGGAAATCACTCTGAATTTTTAGGATGTGGTTACGAAGCAGTGAAATCTAAGGATATGATCTGGGTCTTAGCAAAAACCAAAATTGATGTAATAAAAAATCCAATCATTGCTAAAAATGTAATTGTCGAAACAATTGCCTATAAACCAGCTGGTCTTATATTTGCCAGAGAATTGATCATCAAAGACAAAGAAACTGGTGAAACACTTATCACCGGTAATTCCAATTGGTGCCTAGTTTCTTTATCAACCAGAAGATTAGTTCGTCCCAACATCGATGTCGTTCCTTTTGAGCAAGATGATACTAATAGAATCTACAAGGATAAGATGAAATCATTGGACAATATTCAATTTGAAGATAAAGATTTCATGTTCGATCAAACTATTAGATTCACTGATTTGGATCACAACAGACATATGAATAACTGCCATTATTTAGATATAATTACAAATGCTGTTTCGCCTACTTCAAATCAAAGAATCACTTCATTGGAAATAAACTATGAAAAAGAATGTGTCAAAGATGATGAAATTATAGTTTATAAAAAAATAATTTCAGATATGGAAGGATTTGTAACAGCCTATAAGAAAGAATCCAGACAACTCGTGTTTAAATCGAAATATAAACTTAGCTATAATGCTGACGCATCAAAGCAAACCCTCTAATAGATTTTGGCTTTAATTCCTGGAGTTTTTCAAAACAACCGACCATTGTCGATCCTGTGGTTAAGACATCATCAAAAAGAATGATGTCTTTTTTTGATAAATCAATTCTTTTTTTGATAATAATCCTATCTTTTACTTTTTTTCTATCTTCCAAGGTTAAATCTTTTTGAACTGGGCCAGCAGTCTTTCCCAAGATATCCAAATAACGAATATCAGCTGATTCTAATATTCCTATCAAATGATTAAATCCTCTCTTTTGAATCGATTCGTCAGTTGAAGGAAGCGGAATAACAACTTTATTTAAAGTTAAGAATTTAAATAATAATTCGAAAGGCGTTAAAAAGACGCTTCTCAGTTCATAATCACAGATAGTCTTATATTGATATAGCCATTGCATCAAAACATCATCATGATAATAAATAGAAAAAATGTTTAATTCACCTATTATTTCTTTATTAAAATGAAATTTCCTTTTAGCTAAACAAGAATCGCAAATTACAGGTGAAAGAAAAACAGTCAAAGGCGAACTTGGCTCAATTGGATTAAAACACACCTTACAATACTTGTTCTCCATTTGACTTTTTAATCCTTTCTATCGATTCGATTATATATTTGTTCTTAATTGCTCCGTAAAAAACAACCTCACCATCCTCATATTTTTTCTTCCTTCCAGCTCTTCCAGCAATCTGAATTAAAGTATCTGCATTATAAATATAATTTGTATCAGCTTTATAAACTAGAACTTGTAAATTCTTAACTGTCACTCCTCTTTCTAAGATAGAAGTTGTAACTAAATAACGGAGTTTTCCTTCCTTGAATTCCCTTATTTTCTTCTCTCTATCTCCATCCTGAGACGATACTGATTCACCATTAGACAAAAACAATGACAGCTTTTCATAAAGAGTTTCTACTTCTCTGATTGTCGGAGCGAAAACAAACACTTGCTTTCCTTGATTCAACATACGCTTCAAATCTAATAAAACATACAGAAACTGAAAAATTAAACATCGTTTGAAAACTGGAACCGGAAGAGGTCTTCCATGATATCTCTCATCCAATTTCAGTACGATTCCTTTTTCCTTTTCAATGAAATTCAAATCATCTTTTGATGGGGTTGCAGATAATAACACATACGTTCCTCTAATGCTGTCTTTGAAAAACTTATGAAGCAACTCATCACCTCTATATGGAAAAGCATCTATTTCATCAAACACTAGTAAGTCGAAATAATGAGGGTATCTATATAATTGGTGAGAAGTCAAAACTATTATATGTCCATATAAATCCTCTGTATGACCTTCACAAACACACACGACTTTTGCTGAAGGAAAAGCCTCTTCGATTCTTGGACCTAATTCTAAGACGACATCTTTTCTTGGGGTAGCAAATCCCACTCTTTTTCCTTCTTTCAATGCTTCTTCCATCGCCATATAGACTAATTCCGTCTTTCCAGCACCTGTTACGGCATTTATCAAAACCGGAATATTCTTCTTATATGATTCTCTGACTTTTACCGCTATCTCTTCTTGTTTTTCAGTCAATGGATAAGCTAATCTAAGTTTTGGTGAAGACATCGGCGAAATAGGAAAGGCAGACGGATCCACTTTAGTGCCTGAAAAAGGCAGACATCTTCTGCAATAAACTTTCCCATCAGCTCCAATTCCAAGATATTTTTCATCGCTGTTGGAGCATCTATCACATATAAATTTATTTTCCATCACTAATATATGTGGATAGATAGTCAAAAGAAAATCAAAAAAATCCACCAAAGGTGGATTTAGTTAAGTCGCCTAAGAATTTGAATTAGATGTATTATCGTCAGTTGCTACCACTTTAGTTTCTTCCTGAATCATGTCTGCCTTGATTTCACCGATTTTCTTTCTTTTATCTTCATATAAATCGAGATAAGACATACGATGTTTCTCATCATGGATTGCAACCAAAGCCTCATCGACTAGTTTAGCCAAGTCTCTGAGCTTTTCAGCAGGTGTAGAGATAACTCCTTGAAGTCCGAAGGATCTGAGCAAGGATACAGCTTCTTTGATACGAACACCATCCATCTTTGAGAAAGCTTCATCGAATATGACCAATCTCAAAGTATCGCTATCTTGAGTTACTCTATAAAGTTGAGCGAAGGAAGCTAATATTGAAATATAGAAAGGTGTTTGAGTTTCACCTCCAGATTGTCTCTTAAATGTTCTAGCCAAAGAAGATTCGACAGCATTATCATCAGTTCCACGTTTGACCAAAAGATCGAAGTTCAAATATGTACGATAATCTGTGAATTTTTCAATGTTGGCCAAGATTGCTTCCTTATTGGTAGAAGTTGAATCCTGAGCGTCTGAAATCAAAGAGAACAATTGATTCATCAAATCCTTGTACTTTTCCATAAAGACATCTTCAGCATCTCCAGCTGATAAGAGCAAAGGATCCATCATCATGTTGTAATAATCGATGTAGTCTTTGTTGGGTTCGACAGTGAAACGATATCTATCACGTCCGAATCTCACATCAGACAAAGCATCGTTCAATTCTTTGATTTGAGATTGAACTGTAGTAATTAAACTTCTCAACTTATAAATGAAGTCATCTTTGAATTCCTTAATAGCATTAGCGTGAGCTTGCGCTATCTTCTCAGTATATTGAGGCAACAAGACATTGCTCAAACTATCCAATTCTTTATCGAATGTCTCGTTAGAGGATTCATCTGTTGTATCATAAGAGAGATTGTATTTGGTGACATAAGCACTTCTAGTCTTCATCAAATTATCACGAAGACTCTTTTGTCTCGATTGAGCTCTGGCAAATAATCTATTTGCTTCTTCTGCAATCTGAGAAACATCCATGGTGGAAGCTAATTGATCATACTTGGGCAAGTATATTTCCTCAACAGCTTTAGGATCAAAAGCAGATATAGTTTGTTCTCCAGCCTTGACTGCCATTTGCTTTTCAGGAATAACCTCGTTTTGAATACGACGAATCTCAGAAGTATGTTCTCCTTTTTCGGCAGTGAATTGCTCTTTTTGTTGATTCAAACTAGCTATATCCTCATCGATAGCATGAATCTTATCATCGATTTCTTTGACTGAAGATAATGCTCCTTCCTTCATTTGTTCTGTCAAACGACGAACATTCTCTTCTAATGCTGGAATGTTTTCAACTTCATTCAAATCATCGCGGTAAGTTCTAGCTTCGTTAGAAGACATGATTGCCATCATAGTCAAAGGTGTTATCTTTTCGACCAAAGAACTGAGCAAAGAAATCTTTTCATCGATAGAGACATACTCGTCGTGTATTCCTTCTACCGAACCTTGGGAAACTCTAGTTCCAAGGAACAATGAAGTGACACGTTTAGGATACCAGGTAGCAAAGCCTCTATATCCAGTACAATCGGCACAAAGACCATTTCCACTTTCTCTGGCTTCTTCAAAGTTTGCACATTTCTTTGTCTTTCCCAACAAATAATCTGAATAAGCTTGAGCACCTTCATCCTTCGAATCCACCAAGAATGCGCAGCTATCTTCTCTAGCAGGATGTTCATTCATAAATTCGATAACTTTGGTAGAATCGACGATGTTAACTCCGTTGAAATCATAAACGTTGATCAAATCTTTCAAGATTCTTTGAGCTTCATTGTAATAGGAAGGATTTACAAAAACATAGAATCTATTTCCACCAATACATGATTCAATTGCTGTAGCCCAATTAGGATCGTTGACATCGACCAAATCGCAGAACTTCTTTACATAGGCATCAGGATGACGAGCACACAATCTGCTTTGCAAATCATCAACAACTTGTTTATATCTAGGTCCGAAAGGCTTAGCTCCACTATGAACTGATTTCAATTGAACAGCCAATTCAGTTTTTTTGTTGGATAAATTATAGAGATACTGTTCTAGCTTCGTGTAAATAGAATAACCTTTTGATTTATATGAATCCATCTCTTGTTGAAGATGTTCCAAAGATAAGACATCGACGCTTTGTTCATCGCAAGCTTTGCTCAAAGAATTGAATTCATCATAGATTTCATTTGAAAATTCACTGAATTCTGACAGTTCATCCTTATCTCTATCATCAATTCCAAGTCTATCGAGGTTGATGTTCTTAAACGCTGATAAAAAATCGACTGCCTGTCTAGAAAGAGAATCGGCATAATTTTTCAACTCTCTCAAAATATTTTGTTGAGAGACTTTCAATGCAGCGATTTGACGTTCAAAGTTAGCCTTCTTTTGAGATAACTCATTAGAAAGACTAAAACCCGATGATGAAGTCTTCTTGGCAAAATAGTCTTGCTTTTCAGCATTCAGTTCTCTGATTTGATCATCTATTAAAGCAACTTGACGAGCTAGATAATCCAATCTCTGGCGATGCTCTTCAACTTTGGATTCATAATCTCCCAACTGTCTCTTAGCATATTCCAAGTTAGCTCGAGCATGAATGTAGTTGAAACTAGCCATATCAGTTGAGATATTGTGATAATTCTCATAAGCTTCATGGATATCTTTCAGCAAGGAAATTTTATCTTGGATTCTAAGGGACTCAGTTTCCAATAATCTATATTGTTCGATATTCTTCTGCATAGGAACAATATCGACTTTATACTGAACATCACAGACAAATTCTGTAATAAATTTAGAAATATCAGAGATAGGTACAAAAGAAACGGATTTCTTAAACAAAGAGAAATACTTATCTGGCAAATTGCCAAAAATAGTCTTTAAGAATTGGCGATACTGCTCATTAGAATCGAAGAACTTGGCTTCATCAGATTTGTAATTCTCACTGACAAATCTATTGAATTCCTTATAAGTCAAAGGACGAGGGGAAGAATTAGCATCTAACAAATCTTTGTTAGTGAAATTATTTGACGGGAATCCTGTATTCAAATAGAAGAAATGTCTATCGTCATGACCATCTGAGAAACAGTCGAAGACAATTCCTAAAGTGAATTGAGTCTTTTTCTTAGTATCCGCAAACTCCAAGGCGATATAAGTAGTGAAACGACCAGGACGAAGAGAAACGACATTACCATCTTTAGTTTCACTGATTTCTCCACGGAGATAACCGTTTAATGTTCTTCCAGTTTTTTCATTAGCAGCTTTATTGAAGTTTCTTCCTGTCGTATCACCTAAAAGAACAGTTTGAAGAGCATCAATAATAGTTGATTTTCCAGTTCCGTTAGCTCCTGTCAAGAAAGTTATATTTTCAATATCGACTGTAGTATTTGTAAAATAATGCCAATTGATAAGTCTAAGTTTAGTGAGCTTTATCATATTTCAATCCTCCTAGAAACCGACAGGTTCATTTTTGTCTGCAGTAACGACACCTTCTTTAGACTCGTCTTTGTCTTGAGTGCTTTCATGTGTCTCACCATTTGAAGAAGAACTATCTTCATTTTGTTCTTCACTACCGGTTAAGAATTTATACAATGCGTTCATCTTAGAAGTAGAAATAATATATTTTATGGAAGGAAGAATGAAGAATGAATAATTGTTATCATTGAAGGATCCTCTTCCTCTAGCGATAATATTGAAAGAAGCCAAAGTCTTCATAGCTCCGGAAATAGTTTGTAAGGACAAACGCTTAGAGGCAGTAGATAATCCCAAGTCAGAAAGCTTTTGTCTCAGCTGAGTAGAATCCATAGCCACCTGCAATACATTTGGTTGTTTTTCTAATGAATCTTCATAGAAATCTCTTAGAGTATATATGACAAATGTAGTGGCAGTATCAACTCTTTCTCTATTCTTATCCAATGCATTTCTTAGGAAAATGACGCCGCTGTCATCATCTTTTGAAATGACCATATCGATGAAATCCAAGTATTCTTCGAATAATGAATAATGTTTTTCTATAAAAGTGTAATCGTACTGAATTTTTTCCAGACCTGTAGTGACATCATAACGTTTTCTAACTATAAAACAATGATATAAAAGATTGTTCATAGTTTCAGAAAATTGGCTTTTTTCACCAGTTGAAAGTTTATCGTAATCCTCTTGAAATGACATAAATAAATGGCTCCTTCCTATTTTATCTTCAAAACATATTCCGGAATTTGATAATGTCCGTTCATCGTCTTATCATCTATTTTCTCCATAGTGAAGAATGTCGTATTGAATTCAGCTCTTACCAAAGCGAGAATCAATAGAATTAAATCATTATCTTCAACTAATGAAATCTCACTAGTTTTTATTTCTTTTCTCGAACCGAATGCCCTTCTCATAAACGACTCTACAGCTGCTTCAGAAAATTGACTTACTTCATTGTTCAAGAAATCATTCATCAAATCGTCGCTTTCATCAGAAATATCAGGAGAAAGTTCCATGGGATCCGGCTCTTCTCTTTGTGTTCTCTTGAAAGGCATGAACAAGGATCTATCATCAAATATGGAAGCTCTATGATAATCTACAGTATCGACCATCTTAGATAACAATGGGGAATTTTCCTCATTGATGTTAGGATTCTTCTGCAATTCGCTAGCCATAGAAGAAATTATCTTTTCTAACTTTCCTTTGATAGACTTATCGCTACCCGATAGGTAATTAACCTTCTTTTGAACAGCCTCAGTGTAATCGGCATTGGCCTTGTCGATTTCATCAAAAGATTTATTCAATCTATTGAATACATCGATTACTTTATTCAAATAAGAAATGATTAAATCTGTAGCTTCAGAAACTGAAAGAGAAGAAAAAGTAGAATCCATTCTAGCTTGAGAAGCTAGTTTTGCAACGATTCTCCCATCCCTAAGCCACTTATTCAATATTTCGACAGTAGGTCTAGAATAAAGACCTAAAGAATCATAAGTCTTCATAGGATGATAGATAGAATCTCCTACTTCAAATTTATAATCATCAAAATGCTGTTTCAATACTTCGTTAGGATTGAATACATTAGTCAACTTATGATTAAAAACGATGATCGAGTGATGCAAAAGTGTAACTGATAATTCCAATTCATCAGTATTCTTTACTGCATTAGCCAAGGATCTAAACATATAGTCATCTTCTTTTTCATCTTCAAGTTTCAATTCAGAATACGTTTGATGAACCAAAGGCATATAAGAAGAAACATCGCTAGTCAATTCATCCAACAATTCGAGCATCTTGATAGAGTAGGACGGAAGATAGATATAATCGACACCAGTCTTATAATCCTTGTCTATTTGAAACCAACCACAACGAGATAATTTTCTAACTACGTAAGAGAATTTATCGGCAGATAAAGTGTCTTTAACATCGACTTCTTCTTCGATTTCTCTATCATCGTCCTTATCAGTATCGATAGAAAACAAAGACATGATATCTTGTCCATTTTCTCTCAACGCATCCATATAAGAACTACGAGTGATGGAAGAACGATAAATCTTTAAGCAATGATACAAGGTGACTAAAGCATAAGCATAAACTGCTTTATACTTTCGGGATAAAGGTGCAAAAAATCCATCCGGAAGACGGTCGAAAAGACGTGCATTGTTATTTTCGGTCATTAATTTATCCAAACTAGTATCCCCCTTTGTAAATTAAATGAAATCTACGACAAAAACAAGTCATAGTTTCGGGATATTCCATACTTTATTATTATACTTTCTTATAGACCAAAATAATAAAGAAAAACAAGAGGTTTCTATACAAAAAGAAATATAAATCTCTTTATAGTTTCAACTATTCAAAACAAAGGATTCTACTTTATTCTTTTTTGACTTTGTTTTTTCTTCTTCTAGCCAAATACTTGATCAATTCCCATATTCCTACGCAGATCAAAAATATTGCAATAGTGGTCATATATCCCCCAAAATCAATTCCAACATCTCTCCATTGAGCTGATCTATTTGGCGTATAAAATTGAGTCAATTCACTAAAACCCGCAACACAGAATCCAAGAACAGAAGATATTCCTAAGCCAATGAGCATCGTCTTAATCTTATTAGTGGCAAGGAATATAAATACGACTGAGAGGAAGGCAAAAACTGCAAACAACAAATAATGGCCGACCAATTTTCTTAGCTTCTTAGCCAAGGAAGAGAACATCACACTTATATCTCTATCGATAGTCAAATCGATATAAACTGAATATTTCACCAAAGTATCGTCACTTCCCAAAGTGACTTTGAGTGTTGTTTTTCCAATATCCAACAAAGAAATGTTTCCAAATTTATCAACGCTGACAATATTATTTGTCTTATTTCCACTTGAATCCATACATTCAAAGCTCAAGTTTTTACATGATACTTTTTCTTTGGTAGTTATTCCTATCTTATAGTTCTTTCCATAGAACAATTTAGCTTCATATCTCTTTCCATCATCGATAGAATTGAATGTTTCAGCCTTAAATACTTTACTATTTATAGTAAAAGGTGAGACAGTATCGACTACTTGAATTTGTTTAGTATTTTTCAAAGAAGGATTCGATATAGGCGTTACTGTAATTATAGATTTACCGACTTTCTTTGCTTTTCCAACTCCATTTTGACTGATAGAAATAACTGAGGAATCAGATGAAGTAAAGCTCACATCTTTGATTGATGCATTATTATTCATACTGACATCGATATCAAATTCACTTCCCAAAGCAATCTTTGAAAAATCATCCAACCCCTTGTTATCGCCCGGATAATAACCAGCATTATATACGACATCAAAACTATCAATATCGATGAAATTTACATCGATTGTAAAATCAAAGCTTAATAAATCGTTTTGAAGAGAGGTTATTTTAAATGAAGTACTTCCTTTCTTATTAGCAAAAAATATTAATTTGTCATCGTTGCATACGACATTGTCGTTATTCGATGAAATAGAATAGGTTCCGTCATCAAATAAAAACTCATCATTTTTAGTTCCGTCTTTGAATTGCCGATTAAAAGCAAATTCGACATTCAAAGCTTTATAATCGTGATAATCTACACTGATAGTCGAATCGTTAGATAGAAGATTGTGACCTTCATCATAAACTCTCATAGTATTAGGCTTGTCGACTATACTAAAAATCAAATCCTCAAATATAGAATTATCGAGTTTAGAAACGAATCTAAACTTAACATTTCCAGTTTGATTATTGGTAATGATGGAGTATTGATTGTTTGATTCGGACAATTCGACTAAATTTTCCCCTTCGATGATCGAAACAGTCCATCCAGAGTATTTAAAACTAACAGGTTCAATTGAAATATTAGAAAAGACATTGTCATAAGTTTGATTTACTAGCAATTCATTTTTATCTGATTCGTTGGAAGAGAAATAACTACCCAAAGAAATTCCACTGACAGAACCAGCTTGAATGTCATTTTGATACTTATAATTGAAAAATATAGCATCGGAAGTATTATCTTTATCGACATAAAACTCGATCTGACCACTGACATCAGAATCAGTCTTAGCTTTAAAGGTAAAAGACTTATAAGATTGACTTAAACAAGTTAATTTTGTCGAATCATATTCAATTTTGTAATTATTCAGTAAATATGCTTTGGAATTTATGTTTTTATATGGGATAGAAATAGAAAAAGAGTCTATGGTAACTATGTTGGAATAATGAGAATTGGTGTGAATCGATGGGGTATAAGAGATCTTCAATTTCGATGTGTCTATTTGATCAGAAGTCAATTTAAATTTTTCTATGACATCGACATCAAAAGAATTAGTTTCAATCTTTGATCCATCTTTCTTCAAATAAGACAGTTTCAAATCCTTAAACGAATTAGATTTATTCTCATTTTTATTAGATGTGATTTTGAATTGATTACTTTTAATCGATTTAAAAGATATTCCATCCACTGATGGAAATTGAATATTGGTCGAATCAAAAGTAGCGTTCGCGGGTGAATATCTAATGCTGACCGATATAGAGTCACCCATACTATATAATTCATATTTTGTATTTACCGAAATAGATTCAACTTCAACCGTTTGAACAATTTTATCTTTAACAATAAAAGTTGTTGAATCTTCAAATTTGTTTATTTTAGCATAAATTATAGCTGTTCCGGATTTCTTAAATTCGACTCTTCCATCAGAGTCAACACTACAGATAGTATCATCGCTAGAGCTAAAGGCAACTGTCGTGTAAGTGACATTACTAGGCTCAATATGAGTTTTTAATGTATATGATTGTCCTACATAGAAAGTTTCATCGTTAGATGGTTTATTAGTAATCTTAATCGATGTTGCTAAAACCGGATCAACAGCAATAGAGAATTTCTTTATTAGCTTTGAATTTTTACTAGCTGTGAAAGTCAATTCTAAAGATTGACTTTCCTTAATGAATGTAATTGAATTATCAGCACCAATTGTAGCAAAGGAACTATCACAGTCAATATTGATTCCTTTAAAAGAAGTATCTTGAGGAATATAAGTAAAATTATAATAAATAGTATCTCCGACATAGAAAGTTGAATTAGACAAATCTAAAATAATAGACTCATCTTTATCCTTATAAAAAGAAACACCGAAATCTTTTATCTCTTTTATTCTTTGACTATCATAATTATCATTGATTTCATCCTCAAACAATCCGGTGAAATCATTACTTTGTTTAGCACTTTTACTCCCAGGCATCGCACTTTCTACAAATATCAAAACAGCGCAAACAATGTATAAAAGTAAAAATAAATACTGAACAATGTTTTTGAAAACATTGTGTTTTTTCGCTGTCGTCATTATGATTTATCCAATCGTAATACAACTAATCAGACCATCTAGCAAACAAAGAAATCGTATGATTGACTATTGTTAAGTCAGTGAATTGTCCTGAATTGACGTCATCTCTAGATGTGTACCATCCTTTGAAAGTATGTCCGTTTTTCTTAATCACAGGAAATTCATCCAAATCGACGTAACTTCCCCCATTGACCCTAATAGGATAAATATTTGTCCCTAGGGCTGTTTCAGTACCATCAGAATTCTTGGCATAAAGAGTTTCACTACCATCAGTCAAAGCGTTGAAATAAACAAAATACTTTTGACTTTCATTAGAGGAGGAGCCTTTGATTGAGAATATCTCAGACCACGCTCCATTCTCTTTCGTATAAACCCCACCAGTGCTGATGTTCAAATAGAAATCACCATCATTACCAAAGCTTCCTGCAGGTATATCGCTTCCGTATCTCCAAGTAGAGCCATCTTTTCCATCTTTAGTCTTTTGAATAAAGAAATAACTCCAAGCACCACTCTCATAATTGACTTTAAAAATCCAATCATTCTTATGAGAATTGTTGATCATTTCCAATTCTTCATTATCAGCATTATCGACTGTTACCATATCGATACTAGAAATTGAATCACCTTGTTCACCTTTTTTAATAGTAACAACTTTACTGGTATCATTTGTCAATTTAATTGTCACTACAGTGTCGCCAGAATCATCGATATTAGTTTCAATATCGGCGATTCCAACACCATCAATTCCATCTTTTCCACCAGGAATTGTAAATTTGTCTGAACTATCATCAGTATAAGTAATAGTTACATCCAAATCATTGCTGCCTTCAACTTGATTTATGACTACATCGGATATTCCTTTTCCGTCTTTTGGACCGGGAATTGTCACTATAGTATCATCAATGCTTGAATCAGTATAATGAATTGTCAATGTGGTGGATTTATCCTCATTTTCAACTGCATCGACTGAGGCGATTCCAACACCTTCCTTTCCCGAGATTCCAGCTGGGATAGTAAACTTGGTAGGAGTAGCTTCTTCATCAGTATAAGTGATTGTAACGATGACATTCCCGTTCTCATCACTATCATGAGTGACAGACTTGATCTGCAAAGCTTGATCAGTATTGAAAAAAGAACACGAAGCTAACGGCATCAATCCAATAGACATAGAAGCACATAACACAGCGATTAATCTTTTCATTTTCATATACCTTTACCTCCTGAGGACGTCCGATGGACTTTGATCAAATAGATACGGCTTTTCTCCTTCATTCAAATTCAACTTACCATTCGAATAGAAGTAGAACGGATGTGAGCCTGTGACACAAAGAACAGCTCTAGCTAACGCTGCGGCTATAGAATTAGTATATCCGCCACTGAAATAAGACTTTAGCATATCTAGTGTCTCCTTCTTAGAAAAGATCATATTCGAATCAGAAGATTCAATCTCAACATCCGAACTATTCAATCCTCCACCATAGAAGACGACAGCAGTATTCAAATAGTTCTTATCATTTATTTTATACAAATATCCGTTGGATTCAGCTGATTTTTTTAATACATCCTTAACTTTGAAGAAATCATCTATGGACATTCCCTCATAGTCCTTTCCAAGACTTGCCAACAACAACGATAGTTGCTCATAAATCAATGCTGAAGTCATAATATCATCTATATCCTTCCAATCATAGAACAAGCTATTTCCAGTAACATTTAATTTGATGGGATAGCTAGTTCCACCGATTTGATCATATTTACAAGTCATTCCCATGCTTCCTAATAGTCCAATGATAGAAGTAGGAGAGCCGTTATACATCATAGGCCCATTGAAGGATGTCTCGACACCTATTGAGAATACACCTGAATTTGCAAATGATGTATCCTTGACATTTATTACAGCATCGTATTTCTTAGAGCCGTTAGAATCGATTATATTCTCATCATTATCTAATCCATTTTGGATACTTTCAAATGTCTTTCCTGATGATTGAGAAGACTCCATCAAAATCGATTGAACCATATTATCCATATTGAATCCATCATTGGCATCACCTTGGCTGTCATAATAACTAGTGAATTGACTAGTCTTTGTACTTCCATCTGACATCACAATAGAAGCTTCTTTACTTTTATCTACTTTATTTTCTAAATTACTTCCCACCAGTAGTAAGAATTCACCCGAGTCTTTCAAAATAGAATTATCTATTGTCAATCCATCAGTGGAAAATGCACGTATTATATTCTTACCATTGGACAAAACACTATTTTGAACAGTGTTATTTTTTCCGTTCACCTCTAGTACTGTACCAGTATAAAAGTAATTGTACATCTCATTTTGTGCATCTGAATTTTGGATTCTTATATTATCTAAAGTGATATTGTTTCCATCCAACAATAATCCGACATTGTCTTGAGCATAAGCTTCAACAAAAGGATTTGTCGATATATCACCTATTCCTATATAAGGAAGAGGTCCTTGGAAATAATCCTTATTAGCATCAGGAACAATAATTCCATTTCTATTCTTATCAGGAGCTCCATTTCTAGGGAAAGCGAGATTATTCAAATTGATGGTAAATCCATTCCCATAAAAATCTTTTTGCGCTCTTATTCCAGCAATTAATTTCTTTGAAATAGGTTCAATCAAAGCATCTTTATTAGTCTCATTAAATTCATCGATATAAGTTGTGTGATATGTGGATTCAAATTCATAGTATTCGTTCGAGAAAGAAAATGAATCAGTGTCAAAGCTATAATTTCCAAATAGTTTGTCAGTCTTAGCATTTGATTTAAGTTCGTTTTTATATAAAATCTTTTTCTCATTGCTAGGGTCCACTCCACTAGCAACATATACATCTGCTAAAGATCCTAGCGATGTCTGCATGACAACTGGATGACCAGTCGAAGATTTGTTGGTGCACATCAACAAATCGTTATAGTTATAAACATTGACACCGTCTTTGACTATATTGAATCTATAAGTATTTGAAACATTATCATCTAAAGAACTGACAAATGTTATGAACGCATCTCCATACCCATTAAAGGAAATCTCCTTGGAGCCATCATCGAAAGATATATTGTCCGATTTCGATAAAACACTATAGGAACTATGTTCGTCAGTATCTATGACGCATTGAATATCGAGCTTAATCTTTGAAGCGACTGTATGTAATCCATCATATTCCAATGAAGAATAAGAGGGATCGTATTGACCAAAATCCAAGTATGATTTAGAACTTTGTCCACTTACATTTCCTTTATAATTGACGATGATCACACCTTTATCATAACAATATGCGTGGAAAGTTTTAGAAACAGTCTTCTTCTCGTTAGAACAAGTCACATCTATCTCGCCCTCTTTATTGACTTTAAGATTGAAATTATCATCATTATGCACAATCTCTGCCACATCATCCGAGGATGAATTAGATAAAGACCAAATTAAATCATTACCATCGGCTAAAATATTATTAGGATTGCTGACGGGAGTAGCTTCTAACTTATATGTGTTATTAGTCTTAAACCCCTCATTTTGCCTATAATTCCAAGATATATCTGAAATATCTACTGCAACAGCACGAGTCAAAATTGTCACTGTCACAAAAGAGAGAATACCCAAGAGGAATGGAATGATAAGAAGGATGACTAAAGTTTTTCTTTTCATATGTTTCTAACCTCCATCTTTTTAAAATAGGTAGAACTTTTCTTTAAGAAGAAAACCACGACAAGAATAGATAAAATAAAAGTCAAACCTAAATCAAAATACAATATTCCAACTCCTTTCATAATGGTGAAATCAAGTCCGATATCAACCAACACCAACAACATCGGATAAACTATTACACTATATGAAAACAAAGTAGAGAATTTCTTCTTCACCGCACCTAAATCATGCATATCCATGACGACACCGCCAAAATTCATTATAACTAATAGCAACAATCCTATAAACAAGAAGAAAAAGAATGACGATAAGGTTATGTTATCGGTCAAATAACAAGCCAGGACAGTTACAAAATATGAAATAGAAGTCAAAGATAAAGGAATTAATACTTTAGTCAGTGTGATCAATTTATCATTTATTGGCAACAACTTCACATTCATCAAATTTTGACCTTCCACAGAAAAAGAAGACGATCCACTTGAATGAATGACTAAAACAAACTCTAAGAGCAATAACATTTGTATCAAAGTCATCATGTCTGGAACGAACATCAATAAGACTCTAAGATTCTTTTGGAGAATTGTATTTATAGAAGATAAGACAGCAAAGGATAAGAAAGGTAGCATTATCAACAAAGCAGTATAAGAAAATGTGTTTCCACTATTTCTAAAGATAAGCATCAATTCTTTCTTAATAAGACCTTTCTTCATATCGCCTATGGACTTATATTTTCCACCGATTTTATTCTTATTGTGATCATCTCTTTGATTTATAATCGTATAAAAAGTAACAGACAAGAAATATCCGATTACCAAAAACAAGAGAAGAAGACCTAAAGAGATCAATACACAAGAAAGAATATTCTTAAATTTTATAACGGGAGAGAGAATAGAATAAACAGGAAGAAGGAAAGGACACATACCATCTATGGCTTTAATAAATGTTGAGGAGAATATATCCTTAAAAGAATAGTTATCTAATACTTTGAGAAATAAATTTAAACAAACCTGATATAAATAACAAAGACCTACGACTATCAAACTAGCACAAATAAACTGAAGCCATTCTTTATTTTGAAGAAACTTATATATAACTTGTACCAGTACGACTAAAGTAAATATCACACCGATTGAAAATAAGGAAATAATGAATGGATATAAAATACAAAAAACGTAATAATAAGGGATAAATTGCCTAAGAGCTCCATAAGTGACAAGGATAGGAAAAGACATTATAAAAGACTCTATCACTTGATATAAATAGACATAAATCATCTTAGCTATGATTTTACTATCAGTACTTATGCATAAAGGAGCAAGAATCATAGAATCTTTCTTGTCGAACATTACTTTTCTAGCTCTGACTAATCCTTCTATTATTCCTATAATAAACATAATAAAAATAGAAAAGACTAAAAAATCAAAACTAGAGTCAGAGGAATAAGCGCTAATCTTTGTATCTAATGAGTAAGTCAAATAAGAAATTAGAGCAATCAAAAGACAAGCTGCTATAGCTTTTAACAATATAGCTATCAAAGTGGATTTATTGCCACCTTTAGCCTTAGCCAATTTAAATTCCTTATTGACTAACTCAATAATCATTTTTTATCTCCTTTATATATGGAGAAGAACAAATTCCTCATATCCGTCTTCAAATAAGGATTACGAGATGTTAAATCAAAGGTAGTTTGAATAACACCGTTATTCAAAAGACACGCCTTTGTAGCCACATCAAAAATGAAATCTATACTATGTGAGACTATTAAAATTCCTTTCTTAGCTCTCTTAAAGTCATTTATGACATCGACCAAAGTCTTATAGACCATAATATCCAATCCGACTGTAGGCTCATCCAACACCCAAAGATCTGGGTTATGGATGATAGAAGCCATCAATGCCACTTTTTGTTTCATACCATGAGAATACTCACTGATACGTCTCTTCATATCAGATTCAGGCATATCAAATTTGATCAGCAACGCCTGATAATTCCTATGGAATACTTCATCGATCATCTGATAAGATGAACCGATGAATTTCAAATATTCCTCACCTGTCATCATCTCATAGAGGATAGGTTCCGATGGAACATATCCTAAATTCAATTTAAAATTAATTGGATCTTTATCCAAATCCAATCCATCCAATTTAACGATTCCGTCATTCTTTGTTTTCAAACCGACAATACAATCCAAAGTAGTTGATTTACCAATACCATTCTTACCAAAAAGACAATAGCATTCACCTGGATTAACTATGAATGACAATTCATTTACAACAACACGTTTACCATAGGATTTAACCAATTTCTCGACTTGAAGAATCGGCTCTATTTCAATTGGATTCTTTTCATTCTTTTCCTCTTCCATAGATCAATCCTCCTTTCTTAAAATACTCTTTATCCAGAGATTAAATGAGTCATCTCCATTTTTAAAATAAGACATACTGGAATCACAATTCAAGCAATGAGCCTTAGTTCCAAAGTTATAAACATTCCTACTTCCACATACAGGGCAAACTTCGAATATGTTCTTCACTTTAAAGACAAGTCCTAAACTTTTTATTAGATTCATAAGACTAGTTTGATCGTTCTTATAATATGAAGATACAAGAATCTTATTGTAATAATTAGATTTGTTAGAAGCAGTTATAACAATAGAATTATCAAATATCTTCTCATCATTCTTCTTTTTAGTTCTAATAGGCTTTAATGATTTTCTATCAACTTTTCTAATCATGTGGATTATAGAACTACTCTGCTCACCTTTGTAATCTAAATCAATAATCAACGATAGATCAGCTCCTTCTTTCAATGAGTAAGTCATCTGATCTTTCACAAATACGATAGGATCAAATTCTATAAAACCATCCTTATTCATTTTGAATATTTGTCCATCTAGATCAACACCACATGTGTCCAACAAGTTCAACAGCCTCAAGACAATAAAGTTGAAATAACTTTTATCCATACAATCAGAAGGATAGTTTTGATTCAAATAATTATCTAAATAAAATTTATAACAGTAAGAATAAAGAGGGTTATGAATCAAGACATTTGTAGGAATAATGTCTTTCTTAATTTTATAAGGAGAAACAGATTTATAAAATTTGCTAGATTTAATAAACTTAATATATTTCTTGGCCTTGCCTAGTTTTTTAGTGAAGTCCGGTCTCTTGTCAGGAATATCATAGAATTCTCTATCGATAGGCCCTTTAAATAAAGGTAATTCATTTAAAAATGAATGAGATGAATAAGTTAAAGAAGGCATTTCATAAGATTCAGCCAGCGAAGAAAAATAATCTTCTTCCATTAAAGAGAAATCATCGATGTCTTCGCACAGTAAATCTACTAGTAGACAAATAAACTTGTTTTCATACATAATGACAGAGTCTATAGATTCACTAGTATGAACAAATTCAGGGGTTTTTTCACCATTTTTTTCTTTCCAAAGAGAAATATCTCTCATCGTATCGATAAAACCTTTTTGGTCGAAGCTTGATACTAAATCACTTCTCTTCACCAATCTTTCACTATCAGTTTTAAAGACAGGCTTTCTAACAATGGATAGGATTCTTTCCAAAACCTTTGTTAAAGAATCTATTTTATCTAAGGCATCTTTGAAATTTAATTCTTCATCAGAAGGCAATATATACTGCTTATTCTTTATTAAATCCTTGAGATTCCTAAAATTTGTAGGCTTTGAAAACACGCTCCAAGTCCTAGAGTAGAACGATCTCAGTACACCAACATTTTTCTTAGTTTTCAAGTCCATATAACAAAGATTAAAGCTTTCTCATAAATTTCTTAACTTCACTTCTAGTTAGCATAAAGGAATTGACGCCATAAGTATCGTCGATCAAAGACAACAATGAACTCAATCCTTCCTTGACATAATCTTCAAATCTTCCATCCAATTTAGAAATAACTTTTCTAGAGAACAAGAAATCCAAAGCTTCTTCCTTAGTTCCTCCGAGAGCGACAAATACAGGAACAAAGTCATCGATTTGATTTAAAATACGATTACCAAATGTGATATCGAATGTATCATTTACGAAGTCAGTGATAGTAGAGAATTTTTTATAGTCATCTTCACTCATCCTATTCTCCACGGTAGATTTAGCAGTATCAAACTTTTTGTTTAAATCATCGTAGGAAATCATAATAGGATCAGCATCACCATCGACAACAAAAGGCTCATTTCTTCCATCGAAAGAAATAGTAATAGCACGGTCATAAACCTTATCAGTAATTGTGTAGGTTGAATCATCTTTATTTGCAGTTCCGATAAACCATGTATTTTCTGGAATATGTAATTCACCATTTATCAAATGCTCAGGTGCTTCAAACCCATAAGGCAATTGCATAATATGCAAAATCCACTTATCCTTTGGATATTCCAAAATAGAAAGAAAATCAGCAAAATAATATTCGACACGTGCAATATTGATTTCATCCAAAACCATGATATTAACATGATTCGATTGATAAGTCATTTTATATAGTCTTTGAATAAAAGGTGTTTCGTTATAACGCTTGGAGAAATCGTTATAGTAACCTAACAATGAAGTTCTATCACGCCATGAAGCCTGAACCGGAGCAAAGAATGAATCTTCTCCGATAAATGTAGAGAAATAACGAGCTATTGATGATTTTCCTGTTCCTGACAATCCTTCCAAAATAATCAATCTAGAGACAGAAAGACCAGCTAGGAACGAACGAATAGTTCTTATGTCAAAATATAATCCTTCTTGTTTAGCTAAATAATTTCTAAATCTATCTGCCATATCCTTCAAAGAAATGCCGTTTTCAGGAATATTTTGAGCGGAAATTGTATCCAACGACTCTTTATCTATTGAGCATAATCCAGGAAAAACATATTCTTTGGTTCCAAGAGACACTTCATTTGTAGAACCATTAGTCCCAGCATTGTTAGAAGAAACACAATTTGTATTTATTTTAGGAAGGTCAACACCAAGAATATCAGACAATTCTCCTTGTTCTTCTCTCTTCTTTTCGACTTCTTCGTCTCTTTGTTCTTCAAAATCATCATATTCTTCGGGTTTAAAGAATCTATAAGGCTTATCGATGTTTCTAAAGTTGATGAAAATAGCACATATTGAAAATATAAACGCTGCAACAAAGATTCCAATTATCAATGTGATCAATAACACTTCACCTAAAAACTTGAAACTAAGCGTTAGGTTGCTAGCAAAAGTGACTGAATCAGTTCCAATAGGAAGTTGGCAAACAAGTGATATTCCAAGCCATAATGCAGCACAAAGCAAACCGGTTACTATATATGTAATCACCCATTTTCTTGTGTGAATTTTATTGTCATAGAATTTTGCCATTCTCATTTCAAATATAAATGCTGCAGCAAAAATAAATGCATATATAGCAAACAAATAAATCATAATCCATGCATTGAATGCTGCATTTATCATGTTGTTCGATCCAAACAATGATTCAGCCACCATATGTATGGGATTCTTTGAACTGAATATTGAATTCTTAGCATCCAAGCATCCAGCAATACAAACAAACAACAAACAATAAAGGAAAACTATTGATATTGCTATCCAATTCTTTCTTGTAATATGAACTTTTTTCATGTTTTATATTCTCCTATCTTTAGACAAACTTACAAACACTAGCGATTTATTTAGAATTATAATCAAACCTAAGAACCATCGCTAGAAACCTCAGATTCAGATTTATATTCACCCATATCAGTCTCATCATCAACTTTCTTTTTTTCGATAAGCTTGTCATTTGCAAATAAATACGATTCACCTTTGAACACAAGTTTTTCATAAGATGTCTGTTCGACATCTTCACTACTGTCATACTCCGCTGAAAATGGTAATGTGTTTAATAAGAAATCAGTTCTTTTAGAAATGGATTTTTGATATTTATCGCTATAGTATTCATACATACCAAAACAATATAAGACACAGAAAATAGTAATAATTCCCGAATTGCTTTGAAGGAACACTATGAACGCTCCAACTCCTTTAATTCTAAAGTTTGTGTAATAACCTACAATGCGATCATAAGAAAGCGATTCTTTATATTGAGATCCAACATCAGAAGCATTATTAGAGTCACCTTGAGTTATGAATGTTTTGGTGCCATCAGTTTCTTTAATTTCGATAACGCGGTGAACAATCACAATATTTTCATCGTTTCTATAAGCTACAACATCATAGAGCTTCACTTGATCTACATCTTTGTACTTTTGAATTTGAATAATGTCATACGTGTTGAATTGATTATTCAGATTATTAGTTTTCAAATACGTATTTGCTTCATTTTGTTGACTCATAGATCCAGAACCTATGACCACCATCGCCTTATCCCCAATCATAGTCACACCAGATGTAAATCTGTTAACCAAGGAATAAATGAAGAAAGCAGCAACAACTCCAAGAATCAAATAGGAAATAACCTTTCCGACAATTCTCATTGTTTTTCTTCTCTTGCTTTTTTCACGTTTGGTTTCTTCAATTACATTGTCTAAAAGATACAAATCATCTTCGCCATTCTCTATGGTATGAATTTGAGATAAAAAATAATGTCTAAATAAAAATGTAAAAACCAATGAAAATGATAGAAGACAAACTATAGTTACAATCAAAGAAATAATTTCTAGTGTTTGCATTAAAAGACCCCTAAGCGACGATTTATTTTAACATAATGGAAATATATATAAATAGGTTATTACTCATTCCTCATTAATGTATGCGATTTAAAATACTCATTGATATAATTTTATTCAATAAGAATTAAAATTTTGAGGGTGATAATAGATTCTTGAAAATAGTGATATGATTTCAAATATGAATAAATATCAAATAAGTAAAAGCCCTACTTTAGAAAGATTGAATTTAGGAAACTCAATAGAAGGGTTGAAGAAGAAAGAGAGTGGACAAAGAATTTGGGAAATTGATTTTTTGCGTGGCTTTTTCTTCTTCGGAGTTATTCTCTATCATTTTGCTTGGGACTTTACTTTCTTTCCAACTCTTTTCTCCAACTGGTACGAGATGTCTTCAATTTATGTCGGCCTAAATAGCTTGTCTAGAATTTGTAACGAAATTCTAAGAAAAGACTATATGACATATTTTGTAAATTTCTTTTCTGGTGGGTTCTTATTTATAACTGGTGTATCGTGTTCTTTGTCACATTCCAATTTATTAAGGTCTATAAAAATTTCATTAGTTGCTTTATTAATTACTTTAGTAACATATCTAGGTTCAATTACAACAGGTGATGATATGACAATCATATTCGGCATCCTACATTGCATGGGTCTATCATTATTAATTTATTCCATATTTGAACTGATATGCAAATACATAAAAATCAAGATATCACCTTGGGTTCTATTAATAATCGGACTGGGAATGACTGGATATGGAATGTATATAGAATATGCAACGGTTTATAGAGTCTATTCGACCGCTATGTTAACCCCATCAATTTTTATGAAAGTAGTATTGGGATTTGCCTATACATACAACGATGACTTCGGTCTTTTACCGAATATGGGGAAAATATTAGTCGGTATTGCAATTGGAAAATGGCTATATGATGGTAAGAGAGGCAAAAAATCCGTCTTACCAAAGTTAGATGGAAAATGGAATAAACCTGTCTGCTTAATTGGAAGGCATACATTCTTAGTCTATATTATTCATCAACCTATAATTTGGATTGTTGTGATTTCGATTTTATTTGCACTCGGTTATAGAATAAGTATTTGATAAATAAGATACAATCTAGATACAATCTATATATAATAAGTGAAATTTTTCGAATAAAGAGGAAAAAGGTATGGCATTTGAAAATACTGTATGGGGAAGAATCGCACTAATTAGTACGCGTCATCACGGAGTAGCTTTGAGATTTAGAGGAAAAGAGTTTTCCTATGATTATTTGAAAGATCAAGTTGATAAATATGCATCTCGTCTCTATAACCTAGGTATAAGAAAAGATGATGTAGTTTGCATTGCTGCACCTAATATTCCAAGCTCAATCTTTGCAATGTATGCTGTGAATAGTATTGGTGCAATAAATTTTATAGTTCATCCTTTAATCCCTGCTAAAGCTTTGGAAGAAGATTTAAAAAAGACCAAAGCAAAATTATTACTTGTATTAGACCAACGATACTCAATTTACAAAGGTATTAAACAATGCCCTATTTATACAATAAGTCCAAAGAATGAATTAAGTCCAATCGAAGATTTCTTCTATCCAATAGCCTATGCATCAAAACTAAAAGGAAGCAAAGGCCATGATTTAACCTCAGTTCCTTTCACAAAAGAGCCAATCGAAAGGAACACTGATGAATATAAACCCTCTTTCTATTTACAAAGTGGTGGAACAACAGGAAAAAATAAAATCGTCGTATTAAATGATAGAGCAGTAAACTATCAAGGAGAAAATGTAGCTTGGATCTTAGGTGATCAGTATAGGTATTGCAAAGGATCTGGAATGCTTGGGTTCTTGCCTATGTTCCATGGCTTTGGTTTAGCAATGGGTGTTCACGCACCTTTGACCAACTATGCAACCTCAGACTTAATGGCTACATATAATGAGAAAGAAATAGGAAAGCTTATTAAGGCTAGAAAACTTCGATATTTAATAGTAGTTCCTTATTTAGCTAAAAGAATGCTAAAAGGAAAAACTTTAAATGATCCTAGCGTCTCAAATCTAACCCATGCGTTCATCGGTGCAGATAAGACTAACCCGACAGTATTTACTGAATTTGATTCCATCATGGAAAAGAACAATTCAAAATGTAGATTGTTGGAAGGTTATGGTTTAACTGAAACAGTCACAGTGGTTGTAGTAAATAGAATTTTTGATAGAAAACCCGGCTCCGTCGGTAAGCCATTCCCAGATGTCAAACTTAAAGTGATTGACGAAAATGGTAACACATTAAGCACAAATCAAAACGGTCAAATTTGTATTTCAGCCCCTTGCTTAGCATTAGGTTATTTAAATGACAAAGAAGCAACTGATAAAACCTTTGTGACTGATGAAAATGGAATTAGATGGGTTTTAACAGGCGACGAAGGTTATATCGATGAGGATGGATTCTTATTCATCAAAGGAAGAATAAAAGATATGTTCAAAATCGCTGGATTCAATATATTCCCAGCCGATATAGAAGACATGACCAATAAGATTGAAGGTGTTGAAAATTGTGCTGCTGTATATATAGATAACCCCAATCATCCATATGTACACTTGTTCATAAAGTCAGATTCTAAAAATATTGACACCAGTGAATTAGTAAAAAGAGTAAGAGAAATTTTGTCTAATGAATTGATCAAATACGCAGTTCCTGAAAAGATAACAGTCATCGACAATTTACCTCTTACAAATGTAGGAAAAATCGATAAGAAGAAATTAATTGAACTAGACTAAAAAACACCATCGGTTAAACCCTTTGGTGTTTTTTCATTCATCGATCAATTGTTATTTTATTTCTATGGTCACATTGAGACACTCATCAAATACATCCATTATTCCATGACCGTCTATAGACTTGTCCTTTATAAAATCATCCAAGAAATCAAATCTTTTATATTCTTTTCCGTCCATCATCAATACGATATCGTCTTGATCGACATCAGAATATAGGAATTTAATACTATACAAATGATTTTTATAATTGAATGTAATCTGATGGCCAAAAGAAATAAAGATCGGTAAGAATTCTTTAATTTCTTTCCCATCTTTATAGGCTAAAGTCTTAGCTAAAAAATTAGGATTGACTTCAAACTTATCATCATTTCTTGGTGAAAACCATTCAAAATGAGGATAGACACTCTTCCAATAAGATAGACCAAATCTCAGCATTATCGTCTGAGTCATGTGATTAGCACCGAACAACCATGAAGCTGCATAATTATATCCGTCATTATTTGCGGCTGAGCTCTTCTCAAATTCCTTAAAAAAATAAGTTCTATATCCATCCATGAAATGATAAAGCCATGGATTCATTATCTCTTTTCCATGATCATCCAAAATAGGTTTAAAAGTAGTTATAAGCTCATCAAGATATCTATCAGGTTTATATAACATTGAAAACATCTTAAAAGTCCAATAAAGAAGATAATAAGCTGTAGAAGATTCTTTATCCAAACATCTGTTGATATAATCAGACTTATCGATTATTAAATCATTAAGCTCTGGATAAGAGATCGATTCATCTTTTATAAATTTAACAACAGTCGAATAGCCAAAGTCCGATTGAACTATATCTTTCCCAGTCGACAAAAACAAATCATGAATTAGCTTATTATTAGCTGCTTTAGATCCATCAGGAGAAGCAACCTTCATATCTTTTAAAACATTGCTAAATTTAGAATCATTTTTTGATTCCAATATATCTAATATAACTTGATATATGTTTCTATAATCCATAGCTATTATTTAGAAGAAGATTCTTGTTTTCTCTTCTCCTCTTCTTCTAAACGCCCTTGCTCTTTGAATTTTTCGACCAATTGATTTCTTTCCTCACGCATTTCTTGAATCTTAGCTTTTTGCTCTTTAGTTATTTTAGGTTTAGAATTTTTAGGTTGAAGAGGATGAGTCTTTCTCCACTCTTTAATACGAGGCTTTTCTTCCTTCTTTTGTGCTTTGCGCTCCTTCAAATAAGCCTTGTACCAAGCCTTGGATTCTTTCTTATAAATCTTGACATTCTCAGGTCTATTCCAATATTCCTCTAATTTTGGTTGCTCTTCTCTTTGACGAGAAACTTCTTCATCGACTCTCGACTGAACTAATTGAGCTATTTGAACAGGTCTCAAGTCTTTATACTCGTCATAAAAAATAGGCTTCAAATACGATATTTGAATTGGATATACTTTTTTATCCTTAGATTTGAAATCTAACAGGGTATATGTTCCAAAAAGGGCGATTGGAACAATCGGAGCTTTGGATGTTTGAGCGACTCTAAAAGCACCTGAGTGAAATTCACTCAATGTATGATGAACAACATCTGGAGTCCTAGTCCCTTCAGGCCAAATGAAATAAGACATATCTGGATTAGCAACTAATTTTTTCCCAATACTATTTATCGTTCTCAATTCTGAAAGAGGAAAACCTCTATTAATGTAATCACCACTGACAGATCTCAATACACCATCGATGACTGGCATTCTAGAAACATCGAGTTTAGCTAAAAGTCCTGCTGGTTTCTTATTTACCATCAACATAGAAACACAATCCCAATCTGATTGATGGTTTGGGCAGAACAATACTCTTCCTTCAGGTAAATTCTCTTCACCCTTGATAATGTATTTAATTCTAAATGGTTTATAAAGTGAAAGGGCAGCTTCCCTGCATAAATTGTATCTAACATCCAAAGGTGCCTTCTCCGGATGGTTCGCATAAGTATAAATCTTAGGGCTTTTTGTTGCTACTCTAAATATAAACGGCCAAACAAGTCTCATTACACTAGGCATATTTTAATCCTCCTTTTGCTCAATCTTTTTGCTGATAACAAATATTAAATGAAATAGCAGGAACTATAAGAAGCTGTGAATAGAAATCACATCCAGAAGGAATTTTACCTTTTCCATTGAAGATTATCTTTACATATTTGCTGAAATTATATGAGAAAGTTTCCTTGGATGGATTGATGATGACGTGATAAGCTTCACCATCATCAAAATTATATGTGACCTTCAAAGCACCATGTCCGATATTTTCAAAGCATATATGCTTGACGATATCTTCACGTTTTAAGAAGCTAATAGGAAGTTGCTTTTTCAATTCCAAGGCTTCTCTTAAGAACTTAATCATGTCACGATTTTGACTTGCTAAATCATAGTTGAAGCCGTTCAATTCATCTCCTGCATTATATGTATTGCCATATCCTCTTTTAGTTCCACCAAATTCTTGTCCCATATGGAAGAATGGAATTCCTTGAGCGAATACAGTACATGCGTTTATCAAATTAATGCGTTTCTTTTTCTCATCTGGCAATTCATTTTTGCAGACATATTCAATCTTGTCGAACAAAGTTTCATTGTCGTGACATTCGACAAAGTTAATAGATTGAGAAGTCTTTACAAACATCGGTCTTCTACCCATATCCATAACACTTCCAGCAAACGCGTATTTAAAATCCTCAATCTTTCCTAAATCTCCATCCAAATATCCGCAAGAGCCAATGGAATCACCTATTCCTCCTTTCGAAGCTTCTCTAAAGAATCCGTTGAAGAATCCGATGTCAGGTAATGATAATCCGTTACCGTCACAAGTCTTTTCTTGATAAGGCAATGCTGTAGGCATATCCCATCCTTCTCCGTAAAAAACCATATCAGGATAGTCTTTCTTCAAACTCTCATAAGCTTCTTTCATCGTTGTCGAATCGATGAGTCCCATCAAATCGAATCTGAAGCCATCAGCTCCAAAAAATTCAACTGCATGACGTAAAGAATCTTTGATAAGTCTTCTACACATATAATGTCTAGATTCCAAATCATTTCCACAGAAGCTTCCATTAGATAAAGAACCATCTTTATTCTTTCTAAAGTAATATCCAGGAGCAAGAATATCTAAAGAGTTTGTATTTTTGTTGAATACGTGGTTATAGACTACATCAAATACAGCTCTCAATCCATTCTTATGGAATCCAGCAATCATATCTCTCAATTCGAACAGCCTCTTATAAGGATCATTAGGTTCTGTTGAATACGATCCTTCAGGAGTGAAGTAATTAACTGGATCATAACCCCAGTTATAAGTCTTGAAAGGATCATCGTCGTCGATAGTTTGAAAATCCAAAACAGGTAACACTTGAATATGAGTTACACCCAATGATTTCAAATAATCCAATCCAATTGGGAATCCGTCTTCAGTCTTTAAACCTTCTTTAGTCAAAGCTAGATAAGTTCCTTTGTTTTGGATATCAGTCAATGAAGTCATATCTCTGACATCTACTTCATAAACGGACATCTTAGTCAAATCCAAAGGTTTAAGATTTTCATTATTTAAAGGACGGGATAATACTTTTTCTGGATTAATGACAAAAGAATAACGTGAATTGGATGACAACCCAAAGGAATAAGGGTCAGTAGAAGTAAAGAACTTACCTCCATTGCAACCTGCATATAAATAACTAGCACCATCCAAGTCACCTTTGATGGTGACTTTATAAACACCACATTCCATTCTTTCCATCGGAACAGATGAGACTGAATCTTGACCTACGAGTTTATAATGAACGAACATGGTAGTAGCAAAAGGAGCAAACACATAGAAGGATGTCTCTTCTTTTGAATATACAGCACCTAAAGGACCATCATATCTGTATTTCTTATCAAAGTCATCATAATCACCCAATACTGAAACATCTAATTTAATGACATTGTTCAATATATCAAGAATACTATAATCGCTATCAACATTGAAATCATATTGAACAGGAAGCATATACATGTAGTGATCGCCTTGATCAGCTACAGAGATAGGCTTCAAAGTCAAAACAGGCTTATAGCGATCATAGAGTCTAAGATAAGGATCCTTACCATTAGGCCATAATCCTTTTTTTACCCAAAGTTGAATAGCATCTTTTGATATAAGCTTTGCATAGAAATCCATAATAAATATCTCCCTTATAAAATCAATCATCGAGTAGAACTATCGCACTAGCAATAAAATCATGAGTCAATGAAACTTGTCCTACTTCAACCCCATCGACATATAGATGTGGTCTTCCAGTCGTATCATCCAATATCTCAACTCTGTTATATTTTATATCTTTTTTTCCACTAGCTTTAACAAAAGCTTCTTTTGCAGCAAATCTCGAAGCTAAATAATCATCTTTTCTATCTTGACTAACAAACTTCTGATAAACTTCGTACTCTTTTTTTGACAAATAAGTCTTTGGAAAAGCCGGATTCAAGTCCTTCATTCTTGAAATGAGAACATTGTCAATTCCAATTTTCATCATCACTCCTTGCCTTTCAACAAGACATATGCTCTAGGAAAACTGCATACTTCCTTTACAAAATTACAGGCATCATTCTTTTTGAAGGCTAAAGCTCTGTTGACCAAAGCAGGCCATGCGAAATGATTCAAATATCCATCGATTAAATTAGTCAAATAGTCCTCGCTATCACCGACATCTTCGATACTGGACCCTAAGTAAGAAAGCTGCATGGATCTAAATGGTGAAGTCATCGATTTATAAGCCTTAGGCAAATCCAAGAAATGTTTCTCCAAAGCATTCTTAAGCTTATCAGGTGAATTAGTTTCGAAGAATGCAGTCATATATGTATCTTCTCCAGCTTCTTCTAAATAATGACCATTGTTGAAAATAATCAATCCATCATCTCTCATCTTTGCTATCGATTCATGAACTGAGGAGAAAATCATATCTCCAGCCATTTCATAGAAAGCAAATAGATCATCCCCAAATTTTTCATATAGTTCTTGTCTACGAGGAAATTTGATTCCCACACCCAAATAAGTCTGACCATCTGGAGAATTGATTTCAGTATATGGCTCAGCAACCTTGTAATATTTCTCATCGTTTTGATATTTCTTAACAGGTAATTTCTTAAATGATGGTAATCCAGCCTTATTCAACAATTTAACAACTTCTTGAGGATCGAAATCACCGACAGCAAAGAAAGTTAAATTCTCGACAGAATAGTATTGTTCATAAAACTTCTTTACAGAAGACAAATGGATGGATTGAAGAGTTTTTTCTGTTCCAATGATTTCTTCTTTCAAAGGAGAAGAGAAATAAAGTGATTTGACCATTTGTCTATCGAAAACATAACTAGGGTCATCACGTCCGGATGCTAATTCACCTAAAACAATAGGTTTTTCTGCTTCTAGTTTTTCATTTGTTTGATAAAAATACTTGAACATAGAAAACAAAGTGTTCAATGGTTCTTCATAACCTTGAGATGTAGCAAAATAGAAGAATGTACAAGATTGAGTCGTATAGGCGTTAGCGAAAGCACCTTGAGTCGAGAACTTCTTCAAAGTATCTCCTTGCGCGGTTTCAAACAATCTATGTTCCAAAAGATGTGCGATGCCAGCAGGAATCTTTGTTCCTCCTATTTCTATCTCATCCATGAGACCGCCTTTAGGAATCAATATTCCAAAATATTTGATATTGCTAGCTTTTGAAGGAGCTAAAACATAAGACAATCCATCCTTTGTTTTTCCTTCATATAAAGAAACCTTAAGTCTTCTAAAATAATACTTATCCATTTCAGTTCTCCTTAGAAGGATTGATAGTGAAGCTTCCAACCTTCTTCAATGACTTTATAGCATCTTTGACATCACCCAATGTAATACTGTCATATAATTTCATCAATTCATCTGCAGTCGAGGGAGACTGATTCAAAACTGATTTATTCAAAGCTAAAGCATAAGTAGTAGGTTCTCCAAACATATCGTCGATACTCGTCTTTATAGCTTTCTTTATATCATCAAGTCGCTCTTGAGTTATAGATTCAGCACAAGTGGATAAAAGCTGATCGGTGGTCTTAATAAATTCGTTGACGTTCTTTACATCGATCACAGAAGATACGATCATCGCCTTATCGCCTTTAGGGAACGATACGTCTACACCATATGTCAGGCCCTTTTCTTCTCTTAATCCTTGGAACAAAGGAGAATTATCATCAGAGAGAACTTTAGATAATATATTCTTTAGTGCATGTCCTTTGTTGCCTTGCTCAGCCTCTATTTGATAACCGATAGCGATGCAAGAAGAAGTGATTCCATCTTTGATCAATGACAAATCGCTCACCTTGTCTTCAACAGATATATCGAATTTCCATTCAGGAGCTTTTTCACCGATACCAAATAATTTGCCAAACTCTCTTCCTTTTTTTTGAAATCCGACACTTCCTATATATGCGTCAGCTTTTCTAACAGCCTCCAAAGCCTTCTCCAAATCATCAAAAGTCAAAGACATAATTCTCGTATTGTCACCACAAGGTGGATATCCGAAAGTGGCTTCCGGAAAGAAATTCTTCCTCAATCCTTCTAGAGCCATAAAGAAAGGATTAGCTGTCGTATCTCCATTATCTCTAATCATTCTTCCTTTGACCAACATCAGTTTTGCCTCATCATGAGCAAAACCTTTATAAATCAAATCCTTGTATGTTTTAAATACTTTACTTTCTAAAGAAGAAAAAGAAGATTCTATAAACTTGTCCAAAGGACATTCCAACAAAATATTGAACAAATATTTATTTCCATATCTGACAGCACCAAAACTAACTGTCGAAGAATATAAGTTCATCAATCTAAGCTTATATCCTCTCTCATCTTTATATGCGTTAGATGAAACCTTTAGCATTACTGACAAAGCTAACAGAGCTTCATAAGATGTTTTATCTTTGTCGATGACCAATGAAATACATGCTGAATTTTTTCTAAATTCACCACTAGGTCTCAATATTAAACCTGAATACTTATTCATAAGTATCAATTACTCCTTTCAAAAAAAGCCATATTTGATTATTTTAAATCAGTATGGCCTTGTTTTTTTATGTTATACCTCGGTAGTGTCAATCATCTTCCAAATCACTAGTGAGAACATGCTTCCCATTACCTAATCTCTTCGTTATGCCTTCTATATCCATGGCATCCAAATAATCACTAGCTTTATTATAAGGAATATCCATTTCTCTAGATAAATAAGATGCTGTAGCTCTATGAGTTGATGTTACTGTTTCCTTTGCTTTAGAGTACATGGGATCCGATTTCACTCTATCATAGATGGATTTCTTCCCATCCTCCCCAGAAAGATCTTCATATACTGGTTCAGCATCTAAAGAAAGAAATTCAGAATTATAAACAGGCTGGGCTCTTTGTTTTAAATAATTGACAACTGCAGACATCTCCTCATCAGATATGAATCCAGATTGACATCTAAGCATTCCTTTGTTATTAGGAATCTTAGCCAATAAATCACCTTTTCCAACAAGTTGCTCAGCTCCATTTTCATCTAAGATAACACGGCTATCCTGTCCAGAAGATACCATCAAACAGACTCTTGCAACAATGTTAGCTTTTATATCACCTGAAATAACTGAGACTGAAGGTCTTTGGGTAGCGATGATCAAGTGAATACCGCAGGCTCTTGCTTTAGCTCCCAATCTTCCCACATCCTTTGCAACAGCTCCATTACTGGTAGTCATAAGATCAGCAAACTCATCAATTACGACCACGATGTAAGGTAATTTTTCAGCCTTTGGATTCCTTTTACAATAAGCTTGATAGCTCTCATATTTCTGTGCACCAGCTTTTAAGAATAAGCCGAATCTTCTATCCATCTCATCAGTCAATTTGCTCAATGCCACCACAGCTTTCTCCGGTTCTGTGATTACAGGGCAGTATAGATGCGGCATATCAGCATATCTAGAAAATTCAACCTTCTTAGGATCGATCAAGACAAATTTAACCTCATTAGGATACGTCCTCATCAAAATCGACATGATGATGCACTGAATAAACACAGACTTACCGCTACCCGTAGTTCCTGCTACCAATAAGTGAGGCAATTCATTCAATTGAGTAGTAAGAATTCTACCGAAAGCATCCTTTCCTAATGGCATGAGCAACTTCTTCTCGCATTTAGGATCGATAGACATCAAATAATCATATAGCTCCTTGAATGGAACAGTCATAGATACTGGATTTGCTACTTCTATTCCAGAGAAACTCTTTCCACTTATCAACGGCAAGAATCTAACCGAGCTATTTCCTTCCAATGTAACCGACAAGTTAGTCATAACGTTCTCAATCGAACTCATTCTAACACCAGGCTCAAGATTGATATGAAAACAAGAGAAAGCAGCTCCGATGTCAAAACCTGTACATGAAGCTTTGATTCCATATTGTTTAAAGAAGTTGCTAATTGTATATCCTCTTTCTACATCCTTTAATTTTATTTCTTCTAATATTTTAGAATTATCAAAATCCATCAAGTATTGATCATCTGGCAAGACATACTTTTTATTAGTCGTTATTACTATAGGTTGCTCTTCTTCGGGTTGTTCCTTAATAGGCTCAACTGGTTTTTGATCCTCATCATTTTCATCAGGCTTTGTATCTTCAGTTTCTATCTTTGGAAGCTCGAAAGTTGTATTCTGACTGAAGTCAGTTCTTCTATTCTTTGCAGCTAAATCAGCCCTTTGCTGATCTTCAGCTATTTGTTCATCAGTCTGAGTTAAAGAAAATCCTTCATTTCTATAAACAACATCTCTTGCTGATTCGACTTTTTGAGCATTATCATTTGTATTATTAAAACTATCATTCGAAGTTTCACCACTTAATCTATCATCATTTTGAATGGGATTATTTATTTTAATATCGGTGTCATCATCGACAATAACATTTGAGGAATGATCAAATTGATTAAAATCTATTGGATCATCTTTAGGTAAATCCAACTCTTCTTTCTCATCTTCTTTAGTAATTTCTTCTGTCTTATTTAAAACTACATCTTCAGTTTCATTATTCTTAGAATTTATCAGCGTTTCAGCATTAGTAGAATCATTGTTTTTTTGTGAATTATCTATGGAAGATATATTAGTCATCTTAATATTGTCTACTTTAGAGGAGAATGGATTGCTTGAAAAGAAATCATCATCTTCAGAATCATTATCTTGAACAACATTTTGCAAATCGATTTTAGTATCTTTATTAAAATCAGTTTTTTGTCCTTGATTCTCATCATTATTCACTAAATCTTTACCAAATCCATTGTCAAAAATAGAGACTTCCGATTCAAAAGAATCATCATCATAATCGTTGAAAAAAGAACTGGAATCCTTATTATTGATTTCATCCTTATGTTCACTAACAAGTTCTTGTTCGACTACATTATCCACTTTTTTATCAACAACATCATTCTTTTCTACTGCTATGGTTTGATTCAATACTTCACCTGAGTTTTCTTTACTGATATTGTTTACAGAAATATCATCATTGATCTTATAGAATTTATTATCTACAACAGCATCGTTTTTATTTGTACTATCTATTATGGTCGTCTGCTGTGATTTTATTTCAATATCACTGTTCTTATTTTTATCTTCAATCAAATCCGAACTTCTTTCAACTACTGGAATTTGAATATTATTTCTAGCATGCTCTTTTCTAATTCTAGCGATTGTATGTGATAAAGTAATAGCTGGGTAACGAAGCAAAACTAAAATTGACAATCCTAATAAAACTCCAAATAAAATTCTAGTACCTAACAACCCCATTCCAATAGTGTTTCCAAGAGAGACAAACAGCGTAGGAATAAAGCCACCACCAACCATTGAAATCCTAGAAGGTATTTCAACATAGAAACCCGAAGGAGAATTGTTAGCCATCAAATTGGCATATGTCGAAGTAAAGTCACCAACTTTCATATTGCTGAGGTTATCCATACATGATAGTAAGACTGACAATGAGAAGAAAGCGACTATCACCATGCTTATGTCGAGCCAATGAATCTTGTGTTTATCTCCAATAATAGGAACAATCAAAAAATAAATTCCAACACCTACCAATCCCAGACCTAACACAAAGAACATAATTCCAAAGATATAAACTGATACCCACTTTAAGAATCTAGAAAAGACATCACCATTAGTAAAGCAGAGGATTCCTAATAAAATCATCAAAATGCCAAGGAAAATCCTTGGCAATCTGTTCAGAATATCCCTCCGCTGCTTGTTATCCAAGCTTTGTTTCTTTTTCATAAGCATTACCCTCGCAACGGAATCCTATTAATTATAAATATATAGCCCTTCTTTTTAAAGATAATAAGCCGTTTTAGTTACATTAAAACCTATATAGTATCAAATAAAAAACAGGCTTTTCTAATTATATATGAAGAACAATTATGCATTTAGTAAAAGGAAATAAATTTATTAATAACAATTTATTTCTTTTTGACTTAAAGAATCAAAAAACCTCAGCCGAAGCTGAGGTAATTTGATTCTGTTTGTTTCCAAACAATCCGAATGGATTAACGCTTGGAGAATTGGGGAGCCTTACGAGCCTTGTGAAGACCGTATTTCTTACGCTCGACAACTCTGGAGTCGACTGTGATAAGTCCGTTAGCCTTCAAGACCTTACGGAAATCAGCATTGACAAGAGTCAAAGCACGAGAGATTCCCAAACGGGCTGCATTCTCCTGAGCGGAATATCCACCACCATTGACAGTGATGTTGATATCGAATCTTCCAGTCATACCAGTGAGATCCAAAGGTCTCTTAAGGTCGATGAGAAGATACTTGTTAGGGAAGTATTTCTCGGGATCCTCACCATTGATGGTGATCTTTCCAGAACCAGTCTTAACAAAAGTACGAGCGACTGCAGATTTTCTGCGGCCAGTTGCGTAGTAGACAGGAGCTTGATCCTTATTGGTGATTACTTTCATGGTAGCCATAATTACTTGTCCTCCTCACGATAGATGTCGCAAAGTTCAACCTTGACAGGTTGTTGAGCCTGTTGTTCATAGTTCTCATCCTTGTAGACGTAGAGCTTCTTGAACTGAGCTTTGCCCAAAGAAGTGTGAGGAATCATACCTCTAACGGCACGCATAAGCATCTCTTCAGGATATTGTTCGATCATGACCTTAGCTGAACGAGTACGGAGTCCGCCGTAGCTGGATCTCTTGTTATCGTAATAGTTCTTTGTCTTGAGCTTGTTACCAGAGAGATAAACCTTAGAAGCATTGATGACGATGACATAGTCACCACAATCAACAGAAGGAGTGTAATCAACCTTCTCCTTACCCATCAAAACGACAGCGATTTCGCTGGCGAGACGTCCGAGGGGCTTCCCTGCGGCGTCTACCAAGAACCACTTTTTGGAGCCGTTTGCAACCTGCTCCTTTGTAAGTTGTGTAGTCTGCCTTTGCATTTTGCTTTCAATCCTTTTTGTAAATATATTTGTTTGGGCCTTGTCTTTGCTTCAATTTACCGGGTTGAAAAGCCGGACAATAGCCAAAAAATAATTATAATCCAATTAAAAGAATAGTCAATGTTTTTATTTAGTTTTAGTAAAGTTTATTGCTGTTCAGCAATTGAAATCTCACCGATCAATATTATTTCCTTTTCTAATATTGCAGTCGTGACATAAAGTTTGAAGATTGTCAGGTTCAGTCTTACCTCCTTTTGAGATAGGCATGATATGATCTATTTCTAATGACTCTTTTTCTGTAGATCCACAAATTACGCAAGTATAACCATCTCTTTCAAATATTTCTTGTCTTAATTCATTAGAAACTTTCGCTCTCTCTACTCTTTCAATAGATTTCCACACTTTCCCACTATAAAATCGTCTTCCATCTATTACTTTAGAAGAGTCAATGTTTTTTAAAACATCTATGATTTTATTTAAATCAAATGATTCTTTTTTCTCATCAACAACTCGATGTATTCGCCCTCTCGTCAAATAAAGATGAACTTCAGCATAAAAATCAGTATCTACCTTCTCAATCAAATCATTGAAAACTATAGATTCAATATTTCTTAATTTTTCTTCATCCAAGTCTTCGATAGAAACGTCAAAATTCCCTAATTTATCCTTTGCTAAATCAACTTTGCTTTTATAATCAATTTCCTTGCTAATGTTATTATTCCTGCTTTTTACAATCCTTCTAACACACAAAGTATCCAAATGAAATTGATATATCAAATAATCCTTGCAGCTAACATTTTCAAAGTTCACAGTCGTATCATAGCAATATTTATATATTAAAGGATAAATAGGACTGAATTGATATTTACTATTCAATTCTTTTATCGCTCTTATAGCTAAGCTGTGTTCATTGACAAAATCGACATACTTCCTATTTCGTCTTTTACCAATAATCCTACGTTTTTTATCCTTATCAGTAGCTTTAATTTTTCTAACAAATAAAATACATATTAAGGATAATAAAGCAACAACAAGCAAAGAAATAAACACAATTAAGATAACCTGCATTTAAAGCTTAATGATCCTTTCTTAAAAAAAGTATACTACGCTTCTTTATTTGCTATAGAAAATAAAATAATTCTTTACATTCGATCAAAAATAATCTGAGTGTTGTAAATTAATAAACAATCATATCTCCAATACAAACCTAGTCAAATTCCTTCATTGTTTTAAGCTTTATTTTATCAGTCCTATTGTTGAAAACCCTTTCTAAAATTGATAAAGAAAAAAATGTTTATTATTGAAATCGGGTATAGAATTCGTATAGAAACTGTAAATCCCAAATGAAGAGATTAGACTATAGATGATAAGATTTTTCACACAATTTAGGGGGAAATATAATAGTATGAAAAAGTCAGTCTTAATTATTATGGCCGGTTTGTCTTTGCTTTCATTAGCTTCATGTTCTAAGAAAGATGATGGTGATGCAAATGCTCTTAAGATTGCTTTGGTTACCGATTCTGGAACTCTCAACGATCACAACTTCAATGAGACTTCATGGAATGCTGTAAATGATTGGGCTATCGAAAATGGTGGTGGAACAAAAACCAGCGACAACGTTGTTAAGGGTGGAACAATAGAAACTAAGTATTACCAACCTTCTGCTGTCAATGGCGACTTCACTACTGCTCAAAGAGTCTCTGCTATCGATTCCGCAGTCGAATGGGGTGCTAAGTTTGTCGTACTTCCTGGATATTTGTTCCAACCTGTTGTAAAGAAGGTTCAAGCTAAATATCCTAATGTCTCTTTCTTGGCTTTGGATTGTGTTGCTCAAGATAGTGATGATAACTACACCGAGTACACCTTAAATGATAATGTCGCTATGACTCAATATCATGAGGAACAAGCTGGTTGGTTTGCTGGTTATGGTGCCGTCAAGGATGGATTGACAAAGCTCGGATTTATCGGTGGTATGGCCGTCCCTGCTGTCAAACGTTACGGATTTGGATATATTCAAGGTGCTGAAGCTGCCGCTAAGGAAATGGGCCTTGCTGACAATGCAGTCAGCATGGAATACTACTATGCTGGACAGTTTGCTTCAACTCCTGAAGCAACTGATTTTGCCAGCAAATGGTATGCAAGCGGAACTGAAACAATCTTTGCTTGCGGTGGTGCTGTTTATAACTCAGTTACAACAGCCTTGAGCGCCTCAGGAAAGAATGCTTCATGGATTGGTGTTGATACTAACCAACACGCTGATACTTCCATCCATCCTGATAAGATGAATGAGAAGATCTTGACTTCTGCTACCAAAGGTCTCGCCGCTTCAATCAAGAGTGCTCTCACCGAGTGGCATACTCACGACCACAAGTTTGATACTAAATATGCCGGAAAGACTTTGAACCTCGGAATTAAAGACGATGCCGTCGGTCTTGCAACTCCTGAGAACTCTGGAGACAGCGGATGCTGGAACTTCAAGAAATGGACTATTGCAGACTATAACACCGCCGTCACCAAGATGAAGAACGGAGAAATCACTGTTTCTTCTGACGTTGAAAATCTTCCCACAACCACAAAGGTCAAAGTGACAACTAACAACTAAGCTTCGACTTAAAGGAGAGGTAAGGGGCTTCCTTACCTCTTTTTTTAAAATAAGGAGAATGAAAATAGATGGAAGAAGAGAATATAGAAAATGTACTAGAATTACGACATATAACTAAGATTTTTCCGGGAATCAAGGCTAACGATGATATTTCTCTCACCCTCAGAAAAGGTGAAGTTCATGCTTTGCTAGGTGAAAACGGAGCTGGAAAATCTACTTTAATGTCTATGGTTTCCGGTCTTTATCAACCAGACGAAGGTGAAATACTTTTGAATGGTAAAAAAGTCAATATCAAAGATCCTCACCAAGCTTCAGACCTAGGAATAGGAATGGTTCACCAACATTTTATGTTGGTCGGAGTGTTCACTGCTTTGGAAAATATAATCTTAGGTGTTGAACCTACGAATAAACTAGGATTTATTCAGCCTAAAGAAGCTAGACAAAAACTTGTAGATTTGTGCAACAAATTCAACTTTAACATCAACCTCGATGAAAAAGTTGACGATATGAGTGTTGGCGAACAACAAAAAGTTGAAATCTTAAAAATGTTGTTCAAAGATTCAAACATTCTGATTTTTGATGAGCCTACTGCTGTTTTAACTCCTCAAGAAATCGATGACTTAATGGTTTCCATTAGAAACTTAGCAAAGGAAGGAAAGTCAATACTATTCATCTCCCATAAGCTCGATGAAATCATGAAGGTTACTGACAGAGTTACCATCTTAAGAAAAGGAAAATGCATTGGAACACTCAACACTAAAGAGACAAACGCTAAGGAACTCTCTAAAATGATGGTCGGACGTGATGTCGAATTAGTGACCTCAAAAGATGAATGCCATCCAGGTGCGGAAGTCCTAACCATAAACAATTTGACTGTATTCAACCAAGAAAAAGAGAAAGAAACAGTAAAGCATGTCTCTTTCAATGTCAGAAGCGGTGAAATTGTATGTCTCGCAGGTATCGAAGGTAACGGTCAAACCGATTTAATTTACGCAATAACAGGTTTGTGCAGAGCTAAAGAAGGTGAAATCATCCTTCATAATGTCAAGAATCAAAAATACAGCGAAAAGAAAAAACTAGAAATAGAAAAGAAACATAAAGAATACACCGTCCCTGAATATGTCGATGTACATTTGGAGAAACTTACTATTAGAAAACGTTCATTAGCCGGTCTTTCACATATCCCTGAGGATCGTCAGAAATATGGATTGGCTTTGGACTTCTCTTTGGCTGATAACATCGTTTTAAGAAAATACTTTGAAAGACCATATGAAGTATTCGGCTTAAGAAATAAGAAAAAAATAAACGAATACGCTAATGAAATGATTAAAAAATATGATATTCGTTCAAGCTTAGGTCCAGTATCTACAGTTAGGTCGATGTCTGGTGGAAACCAACAAAAAGCAATCATTGCAAGAGAGATGGATACAAATTGCCCCCTATTGATAGCTGTCTCTCCTACAAGAGGTTTGGATGTTGGTGCAATTGAAAATATTCATAAGCAGTTAATTCAAAACAGAGACGAAGGAAAAGCCGTTCTTCTAGTATCGCTAGAACTCGATGAAGTAATGAATTTGTCCGATAGAATTCTAGTCATGCACGATGGTGAAATAGTTGCTGAATTGAATCCTAAGGAGACCACTGTACAAGAGATTGGTCTCTATATGTTAGGAACAAAGAAGCAAGAAAGGAGTGAATAATATGAAAGAAATATGGAATAAGATAACATCTGCTTTATCTAAGTTCTTCAAAGATGTTTATTCTAAAGTATTGACTCCTATCGGTCATTTCTTCCAGTTTATTTGGAACTGGTGCTACACAATTGTATTCACCCCCGTTGGGCATTTCTTCAATAAAGGTTGGAACTGGTTTACCAACACAAAAACTGGTGCAGCAATAAGAAAATTCTTCTCTTGGTCATACTCGCATGAAGCTGTTAGAGCTACAACCTCAAGTATCATTTGTATTCTAATAGGTCTTTTCATCGGTTTCATAGTAATGATGATTCGTGATCCTTCAAGTTGCTTTGAAGGCTTAGGAGTAATATTTGTGTCCGGTGCAAAAAATCCTAGCAATTTTGCAAATGTCTTAGTAGAAATGACACCGATGATTTTGGCTGGTATCTCGATATCGTTTGCTTTTAAATTAGGCTTGTTCAATATTGGAGTAACAGGTCAATTGACAATGGGTGCTTTCCTTTCAATTTTGACTGGATTAGCTGGTGCAGATTGGTACTGGTGTTTATTGGTTGGAATGTTGGGAGGAGCTGCAGTTGGATCTATAAGTGGATTCTTAAAAGCAAAGTTCAACGTCAACGAAGTCTTATCCGGAATCATGCTCAACTGGATCGTCTACTATTTAACCGGTCTAATTGGATCAAATCTTCCTGACACATGGATTGATAAGAACAATAACACAAAACTTACAATCATGCCTAAGACTGGAAGACTACCTTCATTAGCAGGCCCAGGAATATTCGAAGATGTCACTTGGGGATTAATCATTGCAGCTGTCATCGCTATTATCATTTGGTTCATTCTTAGATATACAAAATTTGGATTCGAGCTCAAGCTTTGCGGCTCCAACAAATATGTAGCAAAATATGCTGGTATAAACCAAAATGGTAAGATTGTTCTTTCGTTGCTCATCAGCGGTGCAATAGCAGGAATTTGTGGATACATGGTATATGGTGCTGCCACACCTACACAATTCACTTACGGTGCCTTGGATGGAGTCATGATTAGCGATGGATTCAATGGAATATCAATTGCATTGATAGGTCAGACCAATCCTATTGGATGTATCTTCAGTTCGTTCTTCTTGTCCTATATCAACCAAGCTCAAACAAGAATCGTCAACGTCTCAGCTTCATATAGTAAATACTATATGGAATTAGTCAAAGCAGTCATCGTCTACGGTGCAAGCTTAAGCTCATTCATCGGTTACTTGTTGAAGAGAAGAAATGAGCGTAAGAAAGATGATGTAGATCTAAAGTTTAGAAGTCTTTTCAAGAAAAAAGACGATGAAGTCAATGCTGAAGGAAGGAGTAAATAGATATGAATTTCTTAGTTGATATAGCTCCACTTACTTATGGTTCAATTGTCTTCTTACTGATAGTATTTGGTGTTGGATTTACCTTAGGTTCATTCGGTGGATTATTCTCAGAATGCTCCGGTATCATCAATATCGCCTTGGATGGTGCAATGTTGATCGGTGCTTTCTCAGGAATTTCGTTCTGTAGAGGTATAGCTGGGGCGATGAATGGAAATCCTTTGATATCAAATTACTGGTTTGCTAATTTGATTTACATACTAGGTTTAATTGTATGTATACTCGTCTCTCTAGCATTTTCATTCTTACTATCATTCGTGTCAATCAAATTCAAAGCAGATCAAACAATTGTCGGAACTGCCTTGAATAGCGTTGTAACAGCTATCGTTTTGATTGCAAATACAATTATCTTAAACAAGGATAAACCTGAAGTTGACGTCTCAATGTTTATGAGCGCAACAAACATTAAATCCGGAAATGAATTTATCGACGGCTGTTTCTCTAATATGAATTTAACTCTCGTGATTGGAGTCATAATGATTGCTATTTTGGTTCTCACTATGAACAAAACTAAATTCGGCCTTAGATTGAGAGCATGCGGTGAAAACCCACAAGCTGCTGATTCTGTCGGAATCAATGTCAATAGAATGCGTTACATCGGAACCGCTATAGGAACCGCTGCCGCCGGTGCTGGTGGATACATAATATTCTCTTGTTTGAAGTTAGGTGAATGGAGTTTAAATTCAGGTGTCTTCGGTTACGGATTCTTGGTCTTAGCAATAGAAATTCTAGGAAACTGGAAGGCTATAAATGTAGCCATCTCTGCTTGGATTTTTGCAGCATTCTTCGCTTTTGCAAACTTCATGACAGTTGCCTTCAGTTCAGGAAATGCTTTCTATAACAGCAAAGCTTTCTACATGTTGCTTCCATATTTACTCACATTGTTATCATTGATCATCTTCTCAAAGAAAAGCCATGCTCCAAAGAGTGAAGGTATTCCATACGACAAATCGAGTAGATGATGATATTAAACTTAAAAGACTCCATCGAAATGATGGAGTCTTTTTATTCACTTCAAAGAAGTAATAGTGAATTCATTAATAGACAAAAGATTAAATTTCGAAGTTAAACCTATTCAGATCAATCTTTGGATGTCTTTTTCTCCACTGACGATTCTTCATCAACAAGTTTTATAAGACCTTTTTCAAGAGCGACATTGGGATGCTTAAATTTCTTTCCGTTATAATCAACTACAATGTTTCCTTTGACATCGATATCTACAATTGTACCTTCTCCTCTAGCCCCTTTAACTTTTTTCCCAATCAATTCTTTTTTGTCTGACATTTTGGCTTGCTCCTTTCTTAAATTTTATCGTACAATTCCTTAATTTTCAATTTATTCGATCATCAAGTTCAAGCTAGATTCATTCAAATAGAAGTGCTAAAGAATCCTAACTTTTATAAAATATAGAAATTCAATTCAAACTGGTATTGATCACTTACATAACAAATTGATTTAGTATATTATTCAAAAGAATACATGCAATAAAACAAAGAAAGACATTTTTTATAAAGGATTTTAAATTGAACCATGCATATTTACTTTTTAATATTGTCAAAAAAGATTGACAAATAAAATAGTATTACTAATCCACTTAAATTTCCTTTTTAATACATTAATACTTTCCCAACCAATAGGACTATATAGAGTTCTTTCTGGGTCTTCCACGCTTTCTTTTGGCCGGCTGCTCCTTTTCGACTATTCCAAGGTCGGAAAGGAGCTTTTCCGTTGACG
>QZWM02003844.1:0-22143 GCA_003829775.2 Junco hyemalis
CAGTAGCCATTCAGCCAGATAATATCAATGTCGCCTTAAGTTAGTGACATTGGAGGAATCCCTCTACTTTTTTACTCAATCGACTAAATTACCAAATGGTTATACGCTTGCTAGGCTCGATATACATCTTGTCGGTAGGCTTGACATCGAAGGCCTCGTACCATTCAGCAAAGTTTCTAGGCTGAATGTTTGCACGGAGCTTATGAGGTGCGTGAACATCGATAGAAAGCAAGAGCTTCTCATATTCAGGGCGCATCTTAGATCCCCAAATCCTACCAAATTGTTTGAAGAATGATTGATAATCTGGATGCTCTTCATGAGATTCGATTTCGAGTGCGCATCCGACACCACCGTTATCAGCAATGTTTTCAGATACAATCAACTTTCCATTGACTTTTCCACCTTCCATTTCAATTCCATCGAATTCTTCAATCATCTTTTGGGTCAATTCTTTGAACTTCTTGAAATCTTCTTCGGTCCACCAGTTGTTAAGGTTTCCTCTTTCATCGCATTGAGCACCATTGTTGTCGAATGCGTGAGAGATTTCATGGCCTATTACAGTTCCTATTCCACCTAAGTTTTGAGCCTTGGTTTGATTCAATGAATAGAAAGGAGCTTGGAGAATTGCTGCAGGGAATGTTATATCGTTGACATAAGGGTTGTAGCAGGCGTTGACCATATGTCCAGGCATAGGCCATTCATTTCTATCGACAGGTCTTTCGATGTCTTGAATGTTATAGGCGATTTTAGCTTTAGATATATCTTTAAGAATGTCGTATAAGGACTTAGAAGTGTCTACGATAAACTTGTCGTAGATCTTTCCAGGCTTGTCGGGATAACCCATCTTGATGACGATCTTAGATAACTTCAAGATTGCTCTTTCTCTTGTGGCTGGGGAAAGAATGGTGTTAGTGGCTAAGCGTTTCTTATAAGTTGCGATTACTTCCTTAACAATTGAAATTGTATCTTTCTTAGCTTTTCTTCCAAAATAAGTACGTCCGTAGTAGATTCCTACGGGTTCGGAGAAGATCTTATCTGAAGCTAAACGATATGCTGCTTTTTCTTTTGAAGCAGCCTCTCTTTGTCCGGACAATGCACGGCCATAGCTTCCACCGAGAATTCTCAATTCATCAGAAAGGTAGCTGGTGGCAGATAATAATGTCTTTACATAAGCCCAATGCTTGAACAATTCAAATGTATTTTCGTTGAATAATCCTGCAAATTCATCGAAGAAACGAGGATCGGCGACGATGACTGTTTGAGGATTGAATCCAAAGACATCAAATAAGAACTTTTTAAATGCAAATGCTCCGGTCTTCTTGGCGACGACAGTTGCGAGCATGGGATTGTACATTGCAGGATAGTCGGCCCATTCCTCTTGGCTCTTTACTCTAGCAGCAATTAATTTATCGTAAGCCAAAGTATCATTTAAGAACTTAGCTTGATCATCTTCTGATAAATTTGTCTTTGCTAAAATTTGTTTGACCATAGTAGACCACATGCCGATGAGCTGAGGACCTTGTGGGTTGTCATCGGCATAGTAGGTTGTGTCGGGCAAAATTGTAGAAGGACCAGTGATCAAGATGGAGTGCTTCTTAGTGTTCTTCATATCGGCTTCGACACCCATGTTGAAAGGAAGTAATATGTCATCCTTGAATAACTCAGCGGAATGCTCATTTAAATTGTTAATATCTTTCAAAGCTAATATTTTATCGAGATCTTTTTGAACTGGCTCTAATCCTTCTCTATCTCTTCTATCAAAGTCTAATGCGACTTTGTACAAATCGATAGCAGAACGAATGTAATGGTTAGGAATCTTCTTAGTTCCGTTAGCCATCTCTTTAAAATCATTCATCAAGGTCTTTTCGACACCGATGTCGAGGTCAGCAAATCCACCTGCTGATGTGCGATCAGCAGGAATTTCAGCTTTGGCAATCCATTCGCCGTTAACAGCTTCATACAAGTCATCTTGAATTCTAACTTTCTCTTCTTCCATAATCTTTGCTCCTTTTCTTTCAGCTTTTCTCAGCGTATTAATAACATTTTAAAGCAATATTAAAAATGTTTGTTTGGTTTTAGCGTATTAACAATGAATAATGCAATTATAATTGTAAAGATAAAATAAAGATTTTATGGAACCTATAGAAAAAGAACCTGCCATTAATTATTTTCCTGGTCATATGAACAAAGCTCTGTATCAAATAAAGGATACAGTTCATAATGCAGATGCAGCTATTTTAATCTTGGATAGCAGAGCTCCTTTAGCATCTTTTCCATATGGACTAGAAAAAATAATCGGTGATAAGCCCAAAGTCATACTATTGAGTAAAAGAGATCTAGCAGATCCGATTAAAACCAAAGAATTTATTGAATATTTCAATAATAAAGGCTATTTAGCATTTGATGCCAATTTGAAGAACCCCAAGGAAGCTAGTAGGGTAAAAAATGAATTGGGTAGAATTAGAACTTCAAGAGATAATAAATTTATCAAACTCAATCTTCCACTTCCACCAGTTAAGTGTTTGGTTTTAGGAATTCCAAATGTCGGAAAGAGCACAACAATCAATGTTTTAGGTGGAAAGAATAGAGCAGCAACTGAGAATGTCCCTGGTAAGACTAGGAAGACAACTATGTTTAGGGCAACACCAAGGATTTGGCTCTATGATACTCCGGGAATTCTAGAGCCGAATGTTCACGATAGGGACAGTATGATAAAACTAGCCTTGTTAGGCTCTGTGAAAGACGATATTTTGCCTCATGATTATTTGGCTAAGAAATTATTGGAAATGCTCTCAAAGCTTTATCCTGATGCATTTGAAAAACGTTATGGAATACCTCAATCACTTAATCCCACACAAGCTTTGATAGATTTAGCTGACAAAAGAGGATTTATTCTATCTAAGGATAGACCTGATATAGATAGAGCGCTTCATTGCTTACTTCAGGAATTCAAGGACGGGAAGCTAGGAGGAATCACTTTAGATGAAAAAGGATAGACATTCTTTAGAACAATTTGATGAAGATATAAGAATTAAAAACAATGTGGTTAATATAGCTGGATTTGACGAAGCTGGAAGAGGTCCGCTTTGTGGACCTGTAGCATGTGGTGGATGTGTCCTACCCAGAGATTATTATTTTCCTTTTATAGATGATTCAAAAAAACTTACTCCCAAAGAAAGAGAAAAAGCGTTTGAAGAGATAAAAAGAGTAGCTTTGGCATATAGCGTTCAACTTATAAGTCCAGAAAAAATAGATGAGATTAATATTTTGGAAGCTTCTAGATTAGGAATGGAATTATGTCTAGAAGATATTAAAAAACAATTGAATGTCGATTATATAGTTACAGACTATATGAAACTTCATACTGATATTCCAGTTTTAGCTATTCCTAAAGGAGATGCTACTTCTCAATGTGTTGCAGCTGCTTCAATCTTGGCTAAAGTAACTAGAGATCATTATATGGAAGAATTGGATAAACAATATCCAGAATATCTTTTTAAGAAACATAAAGGTTATCCTACCAAAGCTCATATGGAAGTGCTGATGTCTAACGGTGTTATAAAAGGGCTCTATAGAGAAAGCTATAAACCAGTTCAATTAGCTTTGGAAAAGAAAGGCTATCATCAATAAATTTAGAATTCACTTATGAAAACGACAATCTCCTTCTCATTTCTTATGAGAGGAGATTTTTAATGCGTAATGAATTTTTGTTAGCTTTATCGATGAGAGAAAGAGGAGATTGGTCTGGAATATTGAAAGAGATGAAAGATAAAAAAGAGGTTAATCCTGAAGAAATATATAAATGCTACAGTAAGGTTAAAGGAGATTTGATACTGTTCAAGGATCAAGACTATCCCGACAAATGGAATCATATTGTTAATCCACCTCTTTGTGTATATACACATGGAAATAAGAAACTATTATCAAGTCCAAAGATTTTAGCAGTGATAGGGTCTAGAAAAGTAAGTCAATATGGAGATTATATCTGCAAAAAACTCATAAATGAATTGTTGGATATAAGGCCTGATATCGTTATAGTATCAGGCTGTGCTATGGGAATAGATAGTATTGCGATGAGACAAGCGATGAATAAAGGTGGAAAAGTCATTGGTGTATCAGGTGCTGGAATTGAATCAGTTTATCCTTTGTCATCAAAAGATATCTATGACTATTGTAAAACGAATAATGGATTACTTTTGAGCGAATACCCTTGCTTAGAACCTCCAGAGAGTAAACATTTTCCGATGCGTAATAGATTGATTAGCGGGATATGTGATGCGATACTAGTCATAGAAGGTGATGAAAGAAGTGGAACTTCCATTTCTGTCGGTTATGGAATAGATCAAGGAAAAACGATAATGGCTGTCCCTAGAGATATAAGAGTGGAAAAACAATTGACTAATAAGTTGATAAGAGATGGAGCAAATCCTGTTCTTTGTGGACAAGATATAGCAGATTTGTTGGTAAATGAAATTTAATAAAAATTTCTAATACCTTATAGGTATTAAGGATGATATATGAAAAATTACCTCTTGACTAAAGGGGCTTATATTTAAATAATAGGTAGACTTTTTAGGGGGATAACTTATGAAACTAGTGATTGTTGAGTCTCCAACAAAATCAAAAACTATAGGTAAATTTTTAGGACCTGACTATAAAGTTATGGCTTGTGTCGGTCATATTTCAGACCTTGCCACCACCGGTCCTGGTGGTTTAGGAGTAGACGTAAAGAATGATTTCAAGCCAACTTATGTAGTTCAACCAGACAAGGTAGAAGTAGTCAAAGAATTGAAAAAAGCTATTAGTAAGTCAGATGAAGTCATATTGGCAACCGACCCTGACCGCGAAGGAGAAGCTATAGCTTGGCATTTAGCAAATGAATTCAAACTTCCTGTGGAATCCACACCTCGTTGGCAGTTCCACGAAATAACAAAAAACGCTATAAAATTAGCTAGCCAAAATCCTGGATTGATAAATATGAGCTTGGTCGAATCACAAGAGACAAGACGTATTATTGATAGAATCATGGGATTTCGTCTTTCCTATCTTCTTCATAAGAAGATTAAATCTCGTTCAGCTGGAAGAGTTCAATCTGTAACTCTTAGATTTATCGTCGATCGAGAGAACGAAATTAGAAACTTCAAACCGGAAGAGTACTGGGAGATTGCAGGTTCTTTTGGACCTAAGAACTTAGAAGCTAATTTGAGTTCTTATCAAGACAAGCCTGTCAAGATTACAAATCAAGAGCAAGCCGATGCTATAGAAGCTGCTTTACCTAAAGACTTCATCATTAATTCTATTGTAGAATCTTCTAGAAGTAGAGAGCCTAAGCCCGCATTCACAACCTCAACTATGCAACAAGAGTCGTTTAACCAATTCCGTTATTCTACAAAGAAGACTCAATTGATTGCTCAGCATCTTTACGAAGGTAAGGAAATCGAAGGAAATGCTGTGGGTTTAATCACTTATATGCGTACTGATGCCAATCGTTTGGCACCTGAATTCATAGCTGCAGGCGAAGGATTCATCAAAGAAAAATATGGTGCTTCATTTGTCGGGCATGCTCATGTAACATCAAAGAAATCCGAAATGGTTCAAGATGCTCATGAAGCCATTCGTCCTACTGATGTTAATATGACACCTGAGAGAGTTAAGCCATATTTATCTAAGGATGAATATAATGTTTATTCTTTGATTTATAACAGAGCAATAGCTTCTTTAATGGCTCCAAGAATTGAAAATCTAGTCACTTTGAAATTGAATGGAAACGGATATATTTTCTCGACGGATTCAGTTACTACACAGTTTGAAGGTTATTCAAAGGTTTATGGACAATATGAGAGTAAGACTGCTAAAGCCATAGATTTCTCTAGTTTGAAGGAAGGAGATACTATAGCTTGTAATAAGATCTCTAAGACTCAACACTTTACCAAGGCTCCAGCTAGATACACCGAAGCTAAAATTGTTAAATTGATGGAAGAGAAAGGAATTGGAAGACCTTCAACTTATTCTTCTACGATTTCAACCTTGGAAGAAAGAGGATATGTCACAGTTGAAAAAGGTGTTCTTTCTCCTACTGAGCAAGGAGAGTTGACAGTCAAGAAGCTTGAAGATTTCTTCCCTCAATTCATGGATGCTAAATATACAGCTGATATGGAAGATAAACTTGATGCTATCAGTGAAGGAAATTCATCTAGACATGATTTATTGACTTCATTCTACTCTGACTTCTCCACTTGTATGGATAAAGCTGAAAAAGATATGGAGAAGCTTCCTGATGTTAAGACAGGCGAGAAATGCCCTAACTGTGGAGCAGATTTAGTTATTAGAAAAGGAAGGTATGGTCAATTTGTCGCTTGCTCAAATTATCCTACATGTAAGTTTATTCAAAAGGAAAAACCTGAGATTGTCGAAGGAAAGATTTGCCCTAAATGTGGCTCTCCTTTGGTAAAACGTAAAGGTTATGGAGGAAAAGAATTCATTGGTTGTTCTTCATATCCCAAATGTAAATATATAGAAGGCCAGGAAGAAAAAGCCAAAAAACAAGTTGTTATTCCTGAAGATGCACCCGAATGTCCTAAGTGTCACAAAGGTAAATTGATCTCTAAGCATGGAAGATTTGGTGAGTTTATAGCTTGCTCTAATTATCCAAGTTGTAGATATATTCAAAAGACAAAGAAAGCTAAAAAAGAAGAGGAATAAAAATAGATATGGCGATGAACATCGATAAATCATATGTTCGTGTCATCGGAGGAGGTTTGGCCGGAAGTGAGGCCAGCCTCCTTTTGGCACGTTTAGGAATAAAAGTAAAGCTCATCGATATGAAGCCTTCTAAATTGAGCAAGGCTCATCACGATAAAGATCACCTCGCTGAACTTGTTTGCTCGAATTCTTTAAAATCAGAAGATCCTCTTTCTGCACCTGGAATACTTAAAGGTGAGATGGAAAGATTAGGAAGTGTTGTCATTGAAGCTAGCAAAATAGCAAAAGTTCCCTCTGGTCAAGATTTAGCAGTAGACAGAGATGTTTTTAGCAAGTATATAACGGATGCTATTAAGTCTAATAAGAATATAGAAATTGTCGATGAAGATGTTCAATCTATTCCAGATGATGGAATATTAACAATAGTATGTACTGGGCCTTTGACTTCGGAAGGATTATCAAATTTCTTAGCTGAAAAGATTGGAAAAACTATGCTTTCTTTCTTTGATGCTGCAGCTCCTTTAATATTTAAATCTTCCATCGATACTTCAAGGATGTTTGAAGGATCTAGATACGGAAAAGGTGAAGGAAAGTATTTGAATATTCCCATGAGCAAGGAGCAATATGAGAAATTCAATAATGAATTGATCAATGCTCAAAGAGCTATATTGCATGATTTCGATCATTTTGAAGGTTGTTTGCCTTTGGAAGTGATGGCTAAAAGAGGATCTATGACTCTTAGATATGGTCCTTTAAAAACAGTTGGACTCAATTGTCCACCTGATACATATGCTGTAGTTCAGTTGAGACAAGATGATGTGGCAGGAAGCCTTTATAGTCCTGTTGGATTTCAAACAAACTTAACTTTCCCAGAGCAAAAGAGAGTCTTTGGCCTTATTCCTGGATTAGAAAATGCTAAATATGCTAGATTTGGTCTTATGCATAGAAATACATATGTTAATGCTCCTTCTTGTTTGGATAGAACACTTCGTTTGAAGAATGATCCTAATATTTATATAGCTGGTCAATTGAGTGGAGTAGAAGGGTACTGTGAAAGTGCAGCTATGGGTTTATTAGCTGCTTGTTATGTTTATCAAAGATTATCAAATGATAAAGTGGAATATATTCCTGTAAATACTTTGATGGGAAGCTTAGCTAATTATTTGGTTATGTCTTCACCAAATCATTTTGCACCGATGAATGCTACCTTTGGAATTATTGCAACGACACATAGCCGTAAAGATCATCAACTATTGCGAGATGAATCGTTAGGAAAATTAGATGAATGGGTAAAGAAAAATCTTCATATATAATAGAAGATGGTAATTCAAAAGAACTTTCTGAATTTCAAGATTATCTTTTGAATGTAAGAAGGTATTCATCCAATACAGTTATCTCTTATTCTTTCGATATTTGTGATTTCACAAAATTTATTAGAGGCTTAGGTAAGATATTCAAAGATATTAAAGTCGACGATGTTAAATCTTGGATTTTAGATTTAACTGAAAGACAGATAGGAAAGAGATCTATAAAAAGAAAGATGTCTTCTTTGAAATCTTTCTATGCTTGGATGTATCTTCAAAAGAAAGTAGATTCAGATCCATTTGAGTATGTTCATTCTCCTAAAGCAACTCATGCTTTACCTGATTTCTTTTCTGAAAAAGAAATAGATGCTTTATTAACTGCAAATGAAAAAAGAACTGATAAATTGAAAGATCGTGATCAAGCCTTGTTAATGTTAATGTTTGCTTCTGGTCTTAGGGCTAGTGAAGTTGTCAATCTGACATTCAATCAAGTTGACTTCGACAACAGGATAATGAAGGTGTCAGGAAAAGGAAACAAGGATAGACTAGTTCCTTTCACTACTTCAGCTAAGGAAGCAATGCTTAATTATATAAATGGTCTTAGAAAGGACTTGTTAAAAGAAGACACTAAATATATATTTTTGAACTCTCAAGGAAACAAGATGACTGTTAGAGGGCTGGAATATATATTGGATGAAATCGAAGCTAAAACAGGATTGTATGGAAAAATTCATCCCCATATGCTTCGACATTCTTTTGCTACTAAGATGTTAAATAGAGGTGCGGATTTAAGAACGATACAAGAATTATTGGGTCATTCTTCTATTGAAACTACATCCATTTATACTCATGTCGCTTATGAAAATATGAAGGAAACATACGAGAAAACTTTTCCTCGTGCTAAAAAAGAAGATAGCAATCCTGATTATGATGAAGAAAGCGATAAAAACCAGTTGAAATAAAAAAGCAATTATGATTAAATAGTTTATCGCTGGCCCAGTGGAGAAGCGGTTTAACTCGGTGCCCTCTCAAGGCATTATTCATGGGTTCGAATCCCGTTTGGGTCACCACTCGACTATAATTCGAACTCGTACGCAATCACGCCGTACGGGTTCTTTTTTTCATTACTATTTAAACAAGCGTTTTAAGGACTTGTTTGTTCTTCATGAATTGCCCGGAAATCCCGTTAAACGCGGATATAATCAAAGAAATCCTCAAAAGAAGAAATAGTCTTCAATTGAGGATTTTCTTTTCTTTCCTCGAACGGACGAAAATTTTGATGAGAAGGAAGATTCCTAAAGCGATAGCTATTTCTCCAGCAATAACTCCGAAGATTGCATCGGCGGAGGTATGCTCTTTGCCCAAAGCCGTCAATATCGACGACTGGGTGTTCACCAAAACGAAGAACGACAGCGCTAGCCCCATTGTCCTGAAGGAGATGACGGTCATGCTCTTGCTCTTTCTATCATGGCAAAGATGGTGGATTGACAGCTCTAATTCAATGAACGAAAGCAAGGCTATCGTAATCGCCAAGATTATCGAATGCTCCTTTGTTGGTTCTTCGATGAAAAAGAGCCTTAGGGCATAGAGAAGATAGAAAATTCCTATCAACATGAGAAAGCAGGAGATGAGATAGGCGGATGCCTTCTCTTTGCTTTTAGATACCCTTGCTCTCAGGTAGATATGCCTATTGATACCAGTGAATAGGGTACTAGAACCGCTAAGAAGATAGAAATAGGCACCTGTAAGGATGCCGACGATCATCTTTGACCGATGACCATACGTATCCGTATACGGCGCCCATCAGCACTACCGCCCTATGCCTTTTCTCTTTGTCTTTGATTCTGTCTATAGTGAAGAAGAATGAAGCCTATGTAGAAAAAGGAGCAAATACCATTGAAACTGAAACTTCAGGAATTGTTGTTAAATGCATAGCCTGTGGTAGAGAAACTAAAAATGGAAATCTGTTCTGCCTTGGTTGTTATCACAAGTACAAGGATAAGCAAATTCTTGTTCAAATCACGAAATGCCGTGAAATCAAAATCCTTGATGAATCCTACGAAGGAAAATATACCTGTAGGGATGGTCACATCGTTAAGAGCAAGTCCGAACGTGAGATTGATGACTATCTATTTGAACATGGAATAGCTCATGCGTATGAGAAGGCTATTCCTTTAGATGCGGATGCCCATCACGACTTGCATCCTGATTTTTTCCTTCCTAAATTCGGACCTGAGAAGCTTGATGTTTACATTGAGCATTGGGGGTTCAACGAGAACAATCGTGACTATACCGAATCTAAGGAATATAAGATAGGAAAATATAAGGAGTTGGGAATTACCTTAATTTGCACAAATGAAGAGGATATGAAGGACCCACAGTTATCATTGGATAGGAAGCTTAATAATTTTAATTACGGCGAAATAAACTACGATGAATAGGCTTAGCTTCCAAGATTTCAAGATTCTCCATAGCGAAACTATTGGTGCATTTCAGTTAATGGAAAGTGATTTAAAATGGATCTATTCTTTGATGCATCGTGGTAATGTTCTTAATAATTTTGATTCTTTGGAGTATAAGAATCTTGGCTTTGTCATTAGTGAATTGAAGAAGCTTGATTATTCTGACAATGATCCTTTGATTTCTAAAGAAGATTATAATTTTTTGAATCAAATGCGTGAGAAGCGAAATTATTGGTGTCATCAAGCTTATGTAGATTTTATGTATGTTGAAAACTTTGAAAGTTCTCAAGAATATTCCAGAGTATGTGAAAGATTGATAAAGGACTATAAACGTATTTGGAATGTGCAAAAAGCAATTCAGGAGCTGAAATTGAAGGCTAACCAAATATATAAAAGAACTAAGTAGCTGTCTTAGCTATTATTTCTTATAGTTTGAAAGTCCATTTTCGTAAATCTGTATAAACTTATCCCTCAATGATTTAGGCTCCAATATCTCAGCTTTATTGGTGAATCTTAAAAAGAAGAAGAGAGCCTGCTTTTCAGAACAGTGGAAAGTAAACACATCGTCTTCGATCTTGGTGTGCATTGGCCTATGCAGGACGGAATAGAAGTAGGCTTCTTTCCCTTTTTCTGTCAGCCTGACTTTTATATCCACAGGCTTATCATCTATGAAAGTTGGGCCAAATTCCAATAGTTCTTCATCCAGTTTATCTTTTTGAGACTTGTTGAGTTTTGTGGCTTTTTCTGATTTTCTTTCGTCAATCTTTAATAACCTAGATATTCTTTCGCAATAGCGTTTTCTATCTTCGGTGAACCCGACAATATAGTGATAAAGGCCTTCTTTAGACTGAATGATGTCGTACGGGGTGATTTTCACTTGTATGTTTGGGATAACCAAAAGATTTACTTTATTTTTCCGTCTTATTGCCGATTCTAATTTTTCGAACTTCTCCTTCAGGCAGATTTTCTCTCTTTCGCCAAAAGGAAGTCTGCAATAGGTCTCGATTATGCACTTCAAAAATTCAGGTGCCGTTGTTTTCAACTTGTATTTCTTATAGCACCTTTGATCTATGTAACCCCACTTGTTTTTTAGATCTTCTACAACATCTTTCCTCAACCTTATTTTTATATACGATTCACGATCCTTCTTGTTCCTGTTATTCATATCAACCTTATCAATCAAGTCGTCCGACTCCAAAAATGATTTGAGAATGAAGTTTATGAACGTGGATTCTATGTGCTTCTCATTGGAAGAATCGGGATGGAACACCCAATCATCCTGATAAAGGACCTTTCTGGCGAATTCAGATCTATTAAGGTTCTGATGGTCACTGGAAATTGGATCCATATTCTTATTCTCCTTGGAATATTATGTTAACAAAATAATGGCGTAAAAGCTATATTTAACTAATAAATATTAACAATAAATAGTCACATTTGTCGATTTTATCTTTTTTATATAGTTGCTTTAATAGAGTCACCATCGAAATGGAGGTCAGACAGATGGAAAAACAAAGATACTTCAAGGTCATGTGCAGATGCGGTCATGTCGGCAGATACAACTATATCCCTCAAAGCTTCGCGGTTATCGCAAGCTCAGGCAGAGAGGCTTCTAGGAAAGCTAGATGGTTCCCAAGAGTTCAGCATCACAAGAGAGATGCAATCCTCAAATGTGAGGAGATTTCCAAATCGGAATACTTGGATCTTCTCGAAGAAAATGAAAGAAATCCTTACTTCCACTGCAAGAACCGTCAAGAGCAGAACTTGATTCCTGGAATCTACGACAGCGTAGTCCATTGCCATGTGGATGATGACGACGATGGCTGTTCTGCCCAATACATGAAAAAGGATAGTAAAAGGTTCGGGTGGAGATACAAGTTAAATCGTGAACGTGAAAATTTTGCTAAAATAGAAATAAGGATGTATGTGAAATATGGTGGTGAAGATTAATAAGATTTGCATTGATTGTTCCTTGGTTGACGGACCCGGTCTTAGAACATTAGTCTTCTTCCAGGGATGTGACCTTCGTTGCCCTTTCTGCCAGAACAAGGCTATATGGGGACTGAAGGGCGGACAGGACATCGAGGTTGATGAGCTTGTGAAGATTCTCGAAAGCAGATGCGTGACAAGGAAGATCACCATCACTGGTGGTGAACCCTTGATGCAGGTCGAGGCTCTCAAAGAACTCGTCAGGAAACTCAAGGATTTTGATCTCTGCCTATACACTGGACACGAAAGAAAGGATGTCCCAGAGGAGATCATCAAGTATCTCAAATACTTGAAGACAGGTCCTTATATCCATTCCAAGAGAACCACGACAATGAGGTTCGTGGGGTCGTCAAATCAGAAATTCGAGGTATTGAAATAGAACATGAAACAGAACACTAACGAAAACGCCGCCAACAGAAATTCATTTGTCGGTAACATATTCTCCATTGGAGAGAAAAAGAGAAAGGAGGAGGTTCTCAACTCCCTTCCTGAAGAGTGGGCGAAACTTCATAGGGACGGGCACATTCATATCCATGAGCTAGATTCCTATAGTCTTACCTATAACTGCCTTACCTTCAACACTGAATTCTTCCCTTATAAGGATTTCGAGGGCGAGACAGAGACCAGGAAGGTCATCCATCTCTTCGCCTATCTCAAGCAGCTTTTTACCGAGATGGGAAACGAGCAGTCTGGCGGTATGGCTTTCGCCAATTTCGACAACGAGATGGCCGACATCATCACCGAGCTTGGAATCAAGACATCGAATTCTATTTTGAATCTGATTTATGAAGAGCTTCAGGAATTCATCAGATGGTGTACGGATAACCATACGAGAGAGGGATTGACCAGCTATTACATCACCCTCAATCTCGGCTTGGCAAGGAACGAGCTGGCCAGAAAGATATGCTCCTTTGTCATAAAGGCTTTTGAGGAGGCTGGAAGCAAGGTCTATAAGCCCAACATCGTCTTCAAGGTCAAGAAAGGCATCAACAGCGAGAAGATCGATCCCAATTATGACCTCTATATGCAGGCTTTGGGCTGCACGGCCAAGAAGATGATTCCTACCTATCTTCTCTGTGACTGCGAGGAAGACAGGAACTATGATCCTTACCTTTTGGATATCATGGGCTGCAGGACTAGGGTGGTGGATGATATCTACGGCAAAACTGGCTCCATTGGACGCGGAAACATAGCCAATATATCAATCAACCTTCCTAGGCTTGCTTTGGAGACTTGTGAGGAATGCAATGACCAAGGAGATTTGGCATTCTTTACCTTCTATGAAAAATGGGAGAAGGTTGCTTCCGTTGTCAAGGATATACTTATAAATCGTTACAATGCTCTTTTGAAGCTGACAAAAGAGGACTTTCCAACTCTTTGTAGGAACAATCTGTGGTGCGAGGAATTCTCATCTGCTGAATCTTTGGAAGATGTCTTCAAACATGGCACGCTTTCCATCGGATTCATCGGTCTCAGTGAAGCTATGGAATTAATTTACGGCACGAAGATGCATTTGGATCCCGAAGCCCATGTGCAAGGACTTGTCTTTGTTCAGATGATGAGGAAATACTGCGATGAGCTTACTAGGGAAACGGGTCTTAACTTCTCCCTTTTGGGAACCGCTGGAGAGATGATTTCCGGAAGATTTGTCGAATTGGACAAGAAGCTTTTCAAACCAGCTGTCGACATCTTTAAGAAGGGCTTCTATACGAATTCATTCCATGTGGAAGTGGACGCAGGAATACCTAAGCTTGCAAAGCTTTTGTATGAAGGTAGCTTCCATAAGTTCTGCAATGGTGGATCTATCAGTTATCTTGAGCTTGGAGAGGCTCCTATCGGAAACGTTGAGGGGCTGGATGATTTGGTCAAATATGCGACTAATGTCGGCGTACATTACCTAGGCTTCAACTTCCCCAAGGACATCTGCAACGACTGCAAGAATGAGGGAATATTCGATGTCTGCCCTGAGTGTGGTTCATCGAACATCACAAGACTTCGCAGAGTCTCAGGATACATCGAAGTTTTGGACGGCTTCACTCCTAGAAAGAAGAATGAGGTCAAGAGGAGAAAGACCAACAGATGAGGAATCTTTACATATCAGATACCCATTTCTTCGACCAGAGGATATTCGACCTCTGCCATAGGCCTTTCAAGAATATGGCAGATTACCTGAATGAGGCGAAGAAAAGATGGAACGAGAAAGTCGGCAAGGAAGATACGATGTTCCTTATCGGGGACATCGCATGCGTTTGGTCGGATGATGAGATTGGGTATCTGAAGTCATTGAACGGAACGAAGATTCTCGTCATAGGAAATCATGATCTTCCGTTCCTTGAGAAAATAGATTCCAGCAAAGTCTTCCAGTATCGGAAGGACATCATATATCTCAAGGATGACGGAAGGGACGTTGTCCTATGTCATTACCCACTGTTCCAGTGGGTTGACGATTTCAAGGGAAGTTGTCTTGTCTATGGACACATCCATAACAAGATCCTTCCTGAGATCAAGGAATACATGAGGGACAGGAGGGCGTATAACGCCGGAGCCGATGTCATCGGATTCGTGCCGAGGACGCTTGATGAGCTGATAAAGTTGAAGGAGGAGAGCCATGAGGCATATATCAATTGAGGGAATGGACGGAGTGGGAAAGACCACCCTCTCCAACAGAATCGCAGAGAAGCTCGGCTATAAGTTTGTGGAGAAGCCGCTTCACTACCTTTTTGATAAGGACGAGAGGACCTTCTCGGAATATCTGTTCATAAGGGACAAGGTGAATGCAGATCCCGACAGATTATTCACCTCATGGTTCTACGCTTTGGGAACCATATACATGTATTCTCACTTCGACGGCGGCATAGTCACCGACCGCCATATCCTCTCCAACTGGGCTTGGAGCGGGACGGATGAGAGCAAAGATGTCTTCAAATTCCTTCTTTCCAAGATAGGCTCGCCTTATAAGACGATCATCCTTTATTCGACACCCGAAGCGATAAGGAAGAGGATGATGGGAAGGGACTCCAAGGATCCCGACCTCAAGAAGATCGGCAAGAGCGATGCCATCTACAAGAAGATGATCGAGTTTGCCTTGGCACACGATATGGACGCCATGGTCCTCAACTCATCCGACCTCGATGCCGATGAGACATTTAGGACGGCTATGGAATATCTGGAGTCGGATAAGAAAGGCGTCATCTTCGAATCGCCGGTAAAGACAGGAGAGAATCATGGGCACTTCATTGAGTTCACAGAGAATATCGAAAGACCTTAAGTTCACGGCCCTTTATTGGGCTCTTGGTTTCGATTCCGAGGACAACGATGTCTTCAGGAAGAAATACGACAGCGGACTTGAGATTTCCATAGATGCCGTCAATGGCATCGCTGATTTGGGCGGAATCACGATTGTCGGAGGAGATTCACTTTCTTTGAAGGACGCCAAGTCTTTTGTCGTGCTCGAATGCTTGGACAGATTGCTGACCTTGGGCTATCCGAACAGCTCAATCATTGTTGACTTGAACAACGACTACGACATCTTTTGCAAGAATATCTACATCAAGTGCATCGACTGGGATAGGGAGTTCGATTCAAACGAGCTTTATAAGTCCGAATCTGACAAGTTCTTTTCTGTTTTGTATAAGTCCAGGCTCTACAGTGGAATCATCGAATACGAGAACGTCATAAGTTTTAACGGAAAGCATTACGACAAGGGAATCTTTGAGAGGAAGTATTTCAATTCGGAGCTTGCCTTGTCGAACGATTCGGCGGTTTCAAGCGATGATAGATTCAAGATCATCGGAAACAAGGTCGTTGCTTACAACGGACACGAGAAGAAAGTGGTACTCCCTGAAGGCGTAACCGCGATTGAATCGGGACTCTTCTGGGACAATCAGGAGATTGAGGAAGTCATTTTTCCTGATAGCCTTGTCAACTATAGCGGGGATACCTTCTACAATTGCAGGAATCTGAGAAAGGCGAATATTCCTATGAATGTCAGACAGCTTGGAAACAATCCTTTCGCTGGATGCCCGAATCTCCATATAGAGAATCACTCGGATTATTTCGAATTGATTGATGATGTGCTTTTCGACAAGAGGGGAACTCTCATCTATTACCCTATATGGAAGAAGGATGAAAGCTACTCCATTCCTAAGGGAACGCAGATCATAGGCAAGCATTCTTTCTACCTTTGCGACAACCTCAAGGAAGTCATCCTACCATCGTCTGTCAGGCATCTTGAGAACAATCCTTTCTCTGGTTGCTCTAAGCTTAACCTAATTTCAAATACGGAAAGATACAAAGTCATCGATAAAGTCATCTACAACGGGAAGATGACGGAAGTCATCGGAGCTTTAAGATCCATTAAAACGGATAGGCTTGAGATAAAGGAAGGGGTCAAGGTCATCAACCGCAATTCCTTCTGGAGTTGCACTGGAATAAAGTCCATCGTCTTTCCTGCAAGCCTTCAGAAGATTGGATATAACCCCTTTGTAGGATGCAAGGATATCGAATTTATAAGCAAGTCGAAGAATTACGTGGTTGAGAACGGAATCCTGTTCTCCAAGGACAGGAGGACGCTCATCTGCTGTACTTCGCATATTGCCGTAGGAAACTTTGTTGTGCCCGAATTTGTGAACACTTTGGAAAGAGGGGCGTTCTCAGGTTGCGATAGGATGACATCCATCGACTTGAAGAATGTCTCTAAGATTGGAAAGTCCTGTTTTACTAACTGCACAGCATTAGAAAAAGTAGTGGTATCAGATTTTGTAACCTATATTGGTGAATGGGCTTTCGCACATTGCTCTAATTTAAAAGAAGTTTCTGTCTTCAAGGATACCTTCATAGACAGGAACGTTTTCCTTAACACGAATGCTAAGGTAATCATCAGAAACAATAGAAGCAACATGGCTTTCGAATCGGATAACATCCACGTTCTCAGAGCCATGCAGGATTCACTGAAAGGAAAGATAGATTCCATCCTCATCGACCCTCCATACAACTCCAATATCGGATACATCGGCTATAATGATTCTTCCTTTGCTGATGGATACAGGGAATTCATGGTTGAGAGACTGGCTTTGTCTTATCCCCTTTTGTCTGATAAAGGCTGGATGGTCATCAACATAGACAAAGGCGGACTCAAAGATATTCTTTCTGTAGCTAGGAAGCAGTTTGGCTATTTCAACGTGTCTGTGAGGAGATGGAAGAAGAAGCATTGGTTCTTCGATAAAAATATGGTTGTCCTTAATCCCAACAAGAAGCAGACCGATTACGAATACATTGTGTTCTGTAGAAAGTCTAAGGAATGCTCTTTGAATGAGATAGACCAGCCGTATATTAAAGACGGCAAGCTTTTCAGCAGAATGGCGAAAGTCCCTCATACTTTCGACTGCTTTGGAACGACATCGTCTGCCAAGGATGAAATCGCTGAGATATTCGGTGACCGAAAGGCTTTCTCTACACCAAAACCAGTGAAGCTTATTAAGGAATTCGCTAGAGCTACAACCGATATGGATTCCATAGTCATGGATTTCTTCGGCGGTAGTGGGACCACCGCTCAGGCAGTGGATGAACTAAACAAGGAAGATGATGGAAATAGAACCTTCATTATCGTATCCAACAAGGAATCCGACATCTTCCTGAAGATTACCAAGAAGAGGATTGAGAAAATAGGATGTAAGGTGCTTTTCTTCTAAATCCCTGGTTTACAGTTGAGAAACTTTTATACGATAGATAGAAGTATAAATAACAAGAATTCTTGTGAGGTTTATATGGAATAAATTAAAATTTATATAATGTTATAATATATTGAGGATGCAAATACAATGACAATAACCCAAAGTGATTTTCTAAAAGTATTAAGTGAGCAAGGACAATACCAAATACCTATTTATCAAAGGGCATACGCTTGGGAAAATGAGCAATGTGAAAAACTTATTAGAGATATTGCTGAAGCGGGAACCCCAGGAAATCCGAACCATTTCATAGGATCGGTAATCTTAAAGAAAGAGAAGTCATCTATATTGAGTTTGTACAATGTTATTGATGGTCAACAGAGATTAACTAGTGTTTCTTTGTTGCTTCTTGCTCTTAGAAGATATTGCCTTGATTTTCCTGCAACACTTCAGGATCAAATGGTATCTTGTGCCATTAAAGGGTTATTTGAAACTCATTTAGTGAATCAGACATTTAAGAACACCAGTCTTTATTATAAACTTCAGTTGAAAGCAGGAAACGATAGAACGGAATATGAAAATTTATTGAGAAATATTCTTGGAAATGGAAGATTAGCAAAAAATTTCCAATTCTTTTATGATTTCATTAATGATAACAAGATTAGTCCACAAGAAATTTACGATGGTATAAGGAATGCTCAACTTGCACTTGTTGTCCTTGCAAACGATGAAAACCCTCAGCTCCTATTCGAAGCTGTCAATGATACTGGCGTAGATTTGACACAAGTAGATTTAATACGAAATTGGATTTTCATGGGGTTATCAAGTGAGGACCAAGATAAACTATATAACAAATATTGGCGTCCAATGGAGATACAACTTGGCTCTAATTTTGATTCTTTACTGTATTATTTCACCGAAGCTAATTGCCTTGATAGACTTGGCAGTTCATATTATTCAGAATTTAAGCATCACTTTCTTAGTTACTCAAGTAATTCATCTTCTATTGAGCTATTGCTACAGGATATTCAAAACTTTTCAACTCTTTATATGAATTATCTTAATGCTAACTTTGGAGATAAAGATAAAATTAGCAAGCAGTTATATGAACTTCGAGAAACAGGTCAAAATGTTTTTGTACCTGTAATTCTTAAAGTCTTAAGTTGCCATAAGAAAAGAATTAACGATAATGAAATTTTATCCATCCTTCATAAACTTGAGTCTTATATAGTAAGAAGAGCTATCCTTGATTTGTCAACTCGTTCTCTAGGGAACGTTATGGTTAGATTGTTGAATAATTGTAGAAATTTGAATGAGTTTACTAATTGCATGTCTTCTCTAACTTATGCCCAAAGAAACCCAGACGATTTGGAATTAAAAAACAAGCTTAAAAACTTGAACTTTTATGAGCTTCATAACAGCTATTACTATTTATGGAGAATTGAAAAGCATTTAAACCCTGCATTTTCATTGGAAGATCCAACTATCGAGCATATTTTACCCCAAGAAATGCATACAACAGCTAATCCTAAAAAAGGCGTTAGTAATCAAGATGATTATAATTGGGAAAAGGATTTGAACTCGGAAGCGGATTATACATGGCGCACATATCTTAATGTCCTTGGAAACTTAACTATTTTACCTAGAAGCGAGAACTCTAAAATGGGGGACTTAAGATTTAAAAAGAAGCAAGACTATCTATCAAAGTCAAGTGATGGCCTTAACTACGGATATAATTACACTTCCATTCGCATTAGCCAGGGATTGAAGAACTATTCTGTTTGGAATGAAAAGAGTATCTTGGATAGAAGTGACAAAATGGTTGATTACATTTGTGAGATTTGGCCCCACTAAGCAGTAAGCAAACTAACTATAAAGAAAGATACTACTAATAAAGAGCATACTAACGAAACCCAGTTTTTCCTGTGAATTGACATAACTCCTAATCCAACAAATCCGATTAGCAAAGAGACAAGTGGGATGATGGCAGTGCTATATAGAGCGGTCCCTATTGATGAAATGACGACATAAACCAAAGCGATGACCACGGCTACGATGAGTGTAGGGGTCACTTTAAATTTTTCTTCATCAGCTTTGTGATTCACATAGGCGATTCCAGTCGCCAAAGAGGCGAGCATGGAAAGAACCATGCAGGTCAAAAGCAGAAGGGTAGTCTTCCATAGATAGAGCCGTTGCTGAATCCTACGATGGATAAGCAGATGATCTCAGTTATCAGCAATATGGCTGCGTATCCTATGAAGTAGGGGTCTGGCCCTAGTCGGAACATCTCGTATTTCTTGATCTCGTTTTCTTGCATCGTATAGTCTCCTTAACTTACCACCATTATATCATATTTGAGTGCTTTTTAGTATTGCTTTTAGTGCCTTTGATACTTTATACTATATTCAACAAATAAGGAGGGACATAGATATGGAAAAGACCATCGGACAAAAGTTAAGAGAGCTAAGAGAGGGGGCGCACTTATCTCAGGCTAAGTTGGGAAAGATATTAGGATGTGCGCAAAATGCCGTGTTCAAATACGAGTCGGACATCAACTTCCCTCCGAAGAAGATCCTCCTAGGATACGCTGATTACTTCAATTTCTCATTGGATTGGCTCTTTGGTAGATGCTCTTCTATGGGAGGTAAACTTTTCAGTGGAGTGAATGTCGATAAGGAAGCTCAGATCAAGGAGTTCACAGACAATATCTTTAAGGAAGGCTCCGTGGGATACGAAAGACTTAAATCAATCGTGGATAAGATGGTGCTTGACCAGTATTTGAGGATGGTCAAGTCCAACCAAGATAAATAATGCTCAAAAGCAATTGAAAACTAAATGTAGTGCAAAAATAAGTATTTTTAGAAAATATGGCGCTTAGATAGTAAAATTAATGGAAGAAAAGAAGAGGTGATCAGCATGATACTCAAAGAAGACCAAAGAACTGAGCTTAAAGAAAATCCGAGAAGCGGGACGCTAGTCAACGACATCGTGGCCTTCTTGAATACCTGCGATGGCGACATCTATATCGGCGTTACGAAGGCTGGAAAAGTCGTCGGTCTGGATGACATGGACAGGGAATCCATCAATGTCTCGAACATAATAAATGACCAAATAGAGCCTAGCCCAAGAGGTCTTATCTCTACGGATACTTCAACCATTGACGGCAAGCAGGTAATCCAATTACATATCAGAAAGGGAAACAGGCTTTTCTACGTCAAGAAATACGGCATGAGCAGTGCGGGATGCTATGAGAGGGTAGGAACCACTGGTCGTGGAATGAATCCTGACCAAATAAGGTCAAGGATGATTGCTTCCATCCGTGCCGAATTGAAGATAACCGCAATTCCTTCCGAGGAGAAGGATCTTTCTTTTAGAATGATTCAATTCCTTTACGCCCAAGAAGGGCTGACCGTAAATGAAAAATCATTCTGCAAGAATGAAGGATTTTTCACCGAAAGCGGAGAATACAATGTCTTGGCTGAGCTTTTGGCTGACAAGAACCGTTTTTCTATCAAAGTAGTTCGATATAAAGGAAATGACAAGGGAACAGAAATGCTCCTCAGAAACGAATATGGCGAGCAATGCCTCATAATAGCTATGAAGAACGCTCAGAATTTCTGTTCTGAGGTTCTCAATCAGACCAAGACAGTCTTCCACAGGGATGGCTATAGGGAGGATGTTTTCCTTTTCGACAGGAATGCATTTAGGGAAGCTTGGTACAACGCCTGTCTGCATAATGACTGGGCAGGTGGTACCCCTCCGGCAATCTATGTCTTCAACGATAGACTACAAATAGTCTCCAACGGAGGTCTTCCATATAACATGACAAAGGAGGACTTCTTCGGCGGAATCAGCAGACCCGTCAACGAGTCTCTTGCTAAGATATTCATAAAGCTCGGTCTCATCGAGCAGACTGGCCATGGTGTTTCTACCATCGTGGATAAGTATGGAAGGAAAGCTTTCACCCAATGTCACTAACTTAAGGCGCCATTGATTAAGGAATGACTTATGAGACCT
>QZWM02003873.1:5116-16734 GCA_003829775.2 Junco hyemalis
CAACAGCTGCATTTTACTCACTTTCTTTCACTACCTGTACTTCTCAAAGTTGCACCTTCCATGGGTTTTCCAGACTTTCCAGTCTCCTTTCAATTCTCTGACTGCTTTTCACATCCTTGTTTCTTCAGTATCAGTCATTTATATAAGGTCTTTGGATTGGCTGTGGTTGGTTATCTACCATCTCTAGCTGACAGATGTAACATGTACAGAGACTGGATATTAAATATATTTTCCTTACCCATAACACATTTGTTTTTCAGATATTCTGAAGCAGTCATGATGTCTTAGCATTTATAAACACTAATAGTTTCTCCTCCTTGTCCTTTTTTGTGTGGTTGTCTCTTTTCTTTTTGCACATTTTAAAAGCCCAGCTCATCTATCATCTCTTTATGTAGGTGAATCTTGGTTTCTCTTTATCAAATTCTCTGTATTCTCTCAGATTTATTTTTTTTTTTAATTTCTGCAGCACCTACTGTTCTCAGCCAGAGGCATGGGAGTAACTTGAGCAAGGTACTGTTCAAACAAAAAGCAGGAAGACAGATCTTACTTCAGTGCAGTTATTTAAGGTAAGAAACACAGGCGGATAAAAGTAAGTGGGAGTGCTTGGATTGGATGAGTGGGTGACTCAGTACAGTAATACAGGCATCACAGTAAAACAAAACTTTTAAGAATTTTTCTGTATTGATTCACTTCTTTTCTGACGTTGGTTTAGTTAAACAGTGATCTTCCAAGTGTCTCAGGATTGTCCATTCCTTCCTACCCCCACAGCGGCTTCTTTAATTTCTCTAACAAAAACTGATTGTGTAAACTCTCACTGCTCGTTCTTTCGTTTTATTATGAAGAATCAAAGACTCTTTTTCTTATTATATCAGTAATTCAAGGGAAGTGAGAAGAAGCTGCAAAATCTATCATGTGAAAATACAATTTACTTAAGTCTGGTAGCTGAAAAATATATTTAGAAATGCTCTACCTGAATAGCTCCTTTATGATTTCTAGATCCCACTCTTGACGATCATCAGTTTCGTAAACTTTGAATAGTGTACCCTTGAAAAGGGTTTGTAAGTTTCTGGGCAATGCAACAATTCTGTTGGCTAACAGGAAATAATAAAAATTGAAGCTGAAACCATAAGTGAAATGAGCTGGGGACTGAGGAAGATTGCAGTCACTTAGCCAATGAGTACTGAGCAGCTGTTGTGTGAAACAATGTATTGAAACATAAATATGACAAGCTTGCTAAATAAAAGTGGAATGACATGTAGCCATATTGGTGCGATTGTTGTTACTCAGCTGACTCTCTGCGGGACCCTCTTCAGAGGAACAGCAAACAACAGCATGGAGATGGCACCAAAGACCCCTACAGCAAAGATTAAACTGTCCCGTCACCAGATCACAGACCAGACCAAGTGCCGCACCATACCCTAGATAACAAGGCTGCTACTTCAACAGCAAATACCAAGCAGAACTCTGAATGCTCCCTTTCTTTTACCTTTCTCCTTTCTCTGCCCCAAAAGCCCCATCTCCCCCACCTGTACACCCTGGGCTGTTCCTCTCTCCCCGGTCATGGGGGACATTTAGGTAAGTAATGCAAAGCTTCCAGCCACTAGAAAGCTGGACATGCCTCTGCAAAAAACACATCTTAAAGACAAGAGAAACCCGGGAACATCCTCATTTTCCTTCCAGCCTGGGAACGAGCAACAAGGCCGGCCCGGCCCCTGTCCTGGCTGGGGCGGGCCAGGCAGGCTGTGCCGCAGGGCAAGGCCCCTCTCTGGGGAGCCCACCAGTCCCTGTCCCAGCCAGGCCGAGCCCCAGCAGCTGCCAGGCCCTGGCCTGTTGTGGTGTGCTTTTCCTTAATGGTTTGATCCTGTTCCCTCAATGTTGTTGGTTTTACCTAAGTTGCGCCCTCCTACCCAGTTATCTGTTATATCCTACGATCTGCCCCTTGTTCAAGAATGTTCCCTTTCTTTCCTCCTACCACTTGTTAATCCTCCCTTGTCCCAACCCCTTGCCTGCAAGTCCCCTTTGGAAATCCCTAACCTTTGACGCCCCATTATCCATGTGACCTGTTCTCATCCCTTTGTTTTCCTCATTGGTCTGTGAATTGTAAACTCCACCTTGTGTTCCTCCCCAGCTCTCTTGTTCTTGGTCCCCAACCCCAAACTCCACCCTCATTCTGTCCCTTAAAACCCATTACCCAGCCTGTGTTCTAGGTCCTTGCCTCTGGTCAGCATTTGAGTTAATAAATCCTCAGATTTCCAAGCAAAGCCTGTCCTGTCTGTCATCCACAGTGATCTGCAATCACTAGTTGGGGATTGCAGGGCCCCGGGAGAGTGTCACCCCTTGTTAATGTGTGTATCAGAGTGTGCCACGTGACACTGGCTGAAGCAGGGCCGGTCCATGGCTGGTAACATCTTGCTGCCAAGTCCCCTCCCCACAGCGTGGCATTGTGCAAGGCTGCATGTGGCTGCGGCCAGAGGCAGCCCTGCAGCCCACACGGAGTGGCCCTGCAGCTGGAATTGAACGCAGAGTAAACCAAAGAGCAGCCACACAGCCAATCCTGACACAGCCCCAGTCCCAGTTCCCACTGCAAGCACTGAGTGACCATCTGCAGGCCCCGGGCGAGATGTTAACTCTTTCAGTGCTTCAGTGGAAGAAAGGAATAAGATGCAAGCATGTAAAGGACCAACATGAAAACAGTGAAGTCAGTGAAGAAGTCAAGTCCCAGATGGGAGCAATGAGGAGATGCCTTGATCTTGGGGCTGAAACCCTCTTGCAGAGCTGTGGAGAAAAGACTGTTTCCCTGTAACACATGAAAGTCATTGGGAGATAAAGGGTTCAATTTGATATGAAGCAAAGGCCTCCATGCCGAAGGAAGCAGATGTTAAAATAGCTGTGATCCTATGAGAAGTTTGAAGAGAGAAAGAAAGTAGTCTTGTGTCCCCAGCTGGAGGAGGAGGAGGAGGGGAAGGAGGAGAAGGAGGAGGAGGAGCAGGAGGAGGAGGAGGAGGAGGAGAAGGAGGAGGAGGAGGAGGAGGAGAAGAAGAAGAAGAAGAAGAAGAAGGACATAAAGAAGAAGAAGAAGAAGAAGAAGAACAACAACAACAACAACAACAACAGGAACAAGAATAAGAAGAAGACTTCTGTTGCCAAAGATAAAGATGATTTTAGAGCTAGATAATGAGAGCATTTGCCTTTGAACAGCTCGCTTTTCAAACAGCTCCCCACAGGTTGACATGGCCCGTAAACACAACTTTGGGAAAAGCTTGTGGAAAATAGGAGGGATATCATGGTTGCAGATGTGCCTGGGTGGCCACCATTTGTGAGGGGCATTAGAGAACTGGTTCTTTCTTGTGTAGAAATCTCCATAACATTAATGAGAGGGACTTCTCTCCCTAAATGAACTGAAGAAAGGCTACTGTAGAGGTGGTATGTTGTGTTGTGCATTGGTTGTATATGTTGTCCGTTGGAGAGCTCTGTTTCCCCTCTCTGTTGAAATGGTTCTGCCCTGGTTCTCTCTTCCCTCCCTTGCATTGTCAATCACCCTGGCCCCTCCCCACTGGTTACCATGGAAGCCAATATATCCCTTCCCTGATCCCTCCCTGGTGCCCTGTCCATCACTCAGTGACCCAGCCCTCTCTCTAGAAGCTTCCAGCCAGAGCGTTAAGGGATTGGTTCAGGGGCCAGATCCCCTCCCTAAAGTTATTCCTGTTGGTGTATTCCAAAAGTCAATCTTCTGTACCCCACTCCCCCCTGCAATCCTATTCGCTTGGAGACCAACCCCACCCCCATTTCCTCCCTTCTTTATAAACCCTTGGAACCCCCTGAGTCTCGGCTTCGGCAGTTAGTTCCCTGGGGTGTTGTCTTCCTGCTGGGATTCAATAGACTCAGATTCACCCCAGCTGGAGTCCATCCTGATTTCTTCTGCTACTTGTTGCTGGGAGCTACATCCCTGAACAAGGCGAGAGCCTTAGACGCTCTCCTGACCTGAGAGAACTGGGATAGTGTCCCACAGCTGCTAGCGGTGCTGGTTGGCTAGCCAGGACTTCCCAAAAGGACAGTCCTTCACAGCTGCCGCTTCAGTGGTAAACTGACTGAAAGTTTAGGTATTGTTTCTTTACACTGTCAGTGGGAAAGAAAATGGTTATGGGGGGAGGGGAAGTATTCTCAAGGTTTTGTTCTGATTCTCATTACTCTTTCTTTCAGTTACTGTTGATAAATTTTTCTTTACACCCTTTTAAAGTTTTGAGCCTGCTTTGCCTTTCTCCTAATCCTGTCTCACAGCAGGGAGTGCATTGGTGATTAGCCAGCACTGATCCCCCAACAGTCTTTGGTGTGTTGGTTGGAAAAATCTCAAAATTGGTGAACAAAAACCTATTCTTAACAACTTAACATATGCTTTGCTAAGTGATCTCCTGTTGGACGAGGAGACTGTCAGGCATGCCACACTTCAAAACTGAGCTGCCATTGACTTTCTACTGCTCGCCCGTGGACAAGCTGTGAAGAGTTTGAAGTACTGCGCTTCTTCAACCTAAGCACCCACAGCAAAGGCATCCACACCCACATCCAGAGGATCCAAAACTTAGTCCAAGAACCAAAAACTGAAAAGGAACCCAAGTGGTTAGAAGACCTTAGACCTTTTTGGACACTGGGGACTTAAAGGATAAGTTGTCTCCATCTGAAAAATACTCTTTAGATCCTTTTAGTTGGTTTGGTTTGGTTGTTTTGTTTTGGTTTTTTTTGGTGCATGTTTAGTTGTTTTAAGGCTTTACTCATAAGGTCTGTGGGGGGAACCTTTTTATTAAATAAAGAAGGGGGAGTTGTGAGGACTGGAAAACCAGCCAGGGAAAGGCTTGCCACAGTCCCCTGGAGAGCCGACCCCTAAGCCAAAACCCTTTTGGTAGTGGCAAGTAGAAAGATCACCCCCAGAATCCTTTACAATGTCATGTTAATCCCTTGTACCCCATTGGCCTGTCTCCTTTGCTCTATCCCTGCACCCTTACCCCACTGGCCCTGGTGTTTTGTCCTACCCCTCACTTTCCCAATATAAACCCATTTTCCGTGGATCCTCAGGGTTCTTTTCCCTGGTCTCCTTCTCAGAGTGCCCTGCTCTTAATAAAGGCTAGTTCTCTGTGGAATGCCATACAATCTCCCGTCTCTCCTTTCTCCACATCGCCCAAAATAAGCCAAAGCAGAGCATCACTCGCTGGGCTGAGAGAAGGATGTGCCTGTGCCCCTGAGCCATCCCTCTTACAACACTTCCTGAGGAAGGCTGCAGCACCTTTACCATCCGTCTGCTGTGGCAGGCAACACCTACCCTGGCAAGGTCCTTCTGCTTGTCCCTATCTTCTGGATACCAGTAAGAACACTGGCACTGGATGCGTGGTTAGTAGCACAGCCCAACGAGAACATCTAGGTCACCCTCGCAAAAACTCTTCAGCAACACAACATGTGCCTGTCCATGGGCTGTGCCAGCAACCTGCTGGCCTCATGCCTGGTAGGAGTTCTGTTCAAGCCCAACGAATACCCCTTCACAGGGAAGGAACCTGACCTGGTAGACACCTGGAATGAGTGGACAAAGATTTTGCGCCACGTACCAGAGGAACCCAAGAACTGGAGCTTTTGGGATCCTCCAAGGCCACCTATTGTGTTAGATTCTACTACAGGCCTTCAGGCAAACCATGTCCTGTGTCTGAATATAAAAATCAAACTACCACAAAGATGTTTCACCTAACAACAAAATGTATAATTCAGTTAATTGGTGCAATTACATGAGCAACACAGTATCGGTGTCCTCCTATTACCTCAGAGTGCTTCCCTGGGGAGTGTTTCCAATCTGTGGGGACAGTGTGGGCAGGAATTCCCTCCCATCTGCAGGGAGGTCCTTGCGCCCTTGGCCAGCTTACCATCCTTGCCCCAAACTCAACATTAATCCACAACTGGCAAAAGAGAAATTAATTGTCCTGCCAAAAACAAGAGCTCACTCAATTCTATGAAAAATTGTAATAGGGAAATTGTTGATTGGCCTCATAAGAAGAGGGTGGTGATGTCCCTTTTTCTACCCTGGGCTGCTGCTGCTAAAGCCCTCAGTGAGCTTTCTGATCTGGAGTGTTGGCTTAGTAAGCAGGCTAACCTAACATCTGCAGTGCTAAGTGATCTTCTGTCAGACAAGGAAACTACCAGGCAGGCCCTCTCCAAAACTGAGCGGCCTGTTAGAGAGAACTTAATTGATTTCCTGCTGCTGGACATAGCTGCAAGGAGTTCAAAGGCTGTGCTGCTTCAACCTCACTTCCCACAGCAAAAGCATCCACACCCATATCCAGAAGATCCAGAACCTTGTAAAAGAACTCAAAGATGAGCAGGACCCAAAGTAGTTCAAAGACATTTTTAGAGTCTTGGGTTGCCTCCCTTTTGAAGAACATACTTTGGATCCTTTTAGTTGTTTTTATTTTTCTGTGTATGTTTAATCAGTGTACAACTGTGCTTGGAAGGTCTCTGGGGGAAGCCTTTTTATTAAATAAAGAAGGGGGAGTTGTGGGGGCCAAAGAACTGGCCAGGGAATGATTCGCTGCACACCCCTGCAGAACCAACTGAGGGTAACGAGAAAGATTGCCCCCAGAGGCCTTTGCTGCAGTATGTTGATTTCTCCCACACTATTGGCCCCTCCACCTTGCTCCACCCTTGCACCCTTACCCCATTGGCCTGTCTGTTTTGTCCCGCCCCCTGCCTTTCCTACAGAAACCCATTTTCCTTGCTTCCCCAGAACATTTGCCCCTGGCACCCTTCCCAGAGGGTCCCTCTCTAATAAAGGCTTGGTCTCTGTGGAACACCATACAAGGCTCTGGTCTCTCATTCCTCTGAGTCACCTTGAAGCTACACCACTGGAGAAAGTGTGGATGTGCCTGCACACCCAGGATGTCCTTATCAGGATACTTCTTAGGGTAAGGTCAGCATTCCAATCAGCACCTCTGCTGCAGCATTGGGACACTCTCAAGGGTCAACAGCCAGACATTCACAGGCCTAAAGTTCTTCTCTCTAACAGAATTTTACATATAATCCTCACTATTTCTGTCTTCATGACAATAAGGGAGATTGTCACTGCTGCCTCATTAGTTCTCTGTCTGCTCCAGAAATGACAGTGAATGTATTTGTCACTGAAAAAGAGAAAGCACTGAACTGAAGAGCTGCTGCTGGAGTGACACAAAGCCATAAAATCACAGAAAAGTGGAGCTGGAAGCTAGTTCAACCTGCTTTTGAAAAGGGGATACCAATAAGCCTGAACAGTGCACACAGAAGTCTTAGTATTTCACATTGTACTGCAAAAAACAGTTCCAGCACTTAAGGATCAACAGCAGTATGTTAAGAGGTAATTCCATACTATGTCTTTAATGTTCACATCAACTATTGTCACCTGTTTGCCTAAGTGTTTACCTAAAACTAAAATGCAACTTGAAAAGTTTGAAACTGGTATGCCTTCTACTAAATGTAAAAATGGCAGAGTGCAGCAATGCTGGGAACATTTGGCAGCTTTTTATTCAGGTACAGTTGCTCTTACATGACTTGCAGAAGAATTTGCCACAAGAAGACATTTAACTATTTTACGAATCCTAACTATTTCATGTTGATTACTAGTGGTTTAAGCCATGAGTTGCATGTGTTCCACCTGACTGAGTATTAGAGCTTTAAATCAACCATGAGTAAACCTTGCTAACATCATTTTAAACAAATAAAGACTAAACAAGTTTTTACTGCTTTTTCTTCCCACACATAGATACCTTACACAGTATATAAACACTGATTAGTTTAATACTATTCCGAATTTGACAAGGGTATGAATAAGATGAACTGGAAGACAGAAGGGAGAAAATAATTAGTCAATCCTTCTCATGACAGAGGAAGAACTGAAGGAATATCCTACCTACACTAGGATGATTGTTTTGCATTTTGTTATTCTGCTATTTTGTTATAACATTTTGGCATGGAGGTGCCCTACAACACTATTACCAGGAAAGAAAATATATGCAGATATCAGACAAGAAGCCTGGTGCCTTTTTGGCCTCTCAAGTAGACCCTCCTTGTTTTATGTCTTTGGATCTGTAAAGAAACTCATTACATGAATGTCAAAAGTCAGTGTACCAGTCATCCAGTTTTGTTTAATATCTTAATTGATGATGTGGACAAGGGGATGAAATGCACCCTCAGCCAATGGACGACACCAAGCCGGGTGGGAGCACTGATGGAGGGCAGGAAAGCTCTGCAGAGGGATCTGAACAGGCTGCATCAATGGGCTACAGCCAGTGGTAAGAGAGTCAAAAAGGTGAAGTTCCAGCTCCTTGGGTAACAACTACCCTGGACAGCACCACAGGCTGGAGGCAGAGTGGTTGGAAAGATGCCCAGAACAAAAGGACCTGGGGGAGCTGGTCGACAGCAGCTGAACAAGAGTCAGTGTGTGCCCAGATAACCAAGAAGGGCAATGGTGCCTGGCCTGGAGTAGCAACAGGCTGGCCAGAAGGACCAAGGCAGTGATCATCCATTCCTCTGCGATGTCAGAGTTCAGAAATTTCAAGGCTCCCTTTGCCTTTCTGGAGGCCTTCAGAAATTGTGAAATAAAACTAGAAGAAAAGCTGATTTTCTGTAAGGAAAAGAATTTCCATTGAAAAATGAAAAGTAGATGTACATTACAGAAAGAAGTGATATTGTGAAGCAAAGGACCACTGCCTTTCTGAATGCTTGATACTAAAAGGAAAGGCAGAAGGCTCTTGTGAACCATAGTGTAGAACAGGTTTTATGTTCTGGATTTACTTACAGATAAACCAGTGTTCAGGAAGTGTGGTGGTGTGTTTTTTCTTCACAAGTTTGTAATGGTTTGTTCCAGGAGGATATAACTCAGAGACAAACCTATGCAAATGTTCCCCTGTCTACCAGGATGACCCTGCCTTTGTTTCCAGAACTTACCCTGTCATTTGTGTATTCCCTGAGATCCCATTGGTTCACTCAAACTGTTCTCCTCCCCTCTCACTCCCTATTGGTCTGCACATTGTATTCCCCACCTTGCACTCCTCCCCAGGATCCTTGCAATTGGCTAAGGTTTGTATCCTTCCCTTGTACCCTCCCCCACATATAACTTGATGTAAGCCTGTGTTCAGTGCCTTTTCATCCCTTGTGGGGTGTGATTTTTCTGTTGCAAGTTCATAATGGTTTGTTCTGGTTACCTCCACGTATATTTGGTTTATCCCACAGTTGTGGGATACCTCCCCATTTCCCACCCATCTTCTCAGAGACCAACCCTTATCCTGGATTCTTCCCTGCCAGTTAGTGTGACCCTGCCCTCCTCTCTTGTCTGTCATTGTAGCCCCACCTTTATTCCTAGAATCTTCTATGTCAAGCCTGTATGCCATGAAATCCCATTGGTATGTCTATCCCAATGGTTCAAACCATACTCCTCCTCTGTTGCCCCCCACTGGCTGAAACACTGTATTCCCCACCTCGTGCTCTACCCCAGGTTTCCTGCAATTGACTGAAGTTTGAGTGTCCTTGTACCCTCCCTTATATATAAATTGTTGCAAAGCTGTGTTCTTTGTCATTTGCCTCTGGTTCCTCCCAGGATTAAATCTCTTGGGAACCCATGCAAGTGATCCCTCTCATTCCTTCACCTTGAATCCTACATGTGGTTTGGAAAAAACAGCCACGGAGAGCAGCCTTGCTCCTTCTGAGTGCCAAGCAGCCCTGCTCACAGTGCTCACACCCAGACTGGCATTTGGGCAGATAGGGAGCAGCCACTCTTGTCACGTGCCAGGAGATAGGGCTAGCCAGAGGGCATCTCCTAATGGTCAACCATGTCAGTCCCTCACCTTTTCCAGGAATAAACCATACAAAAGGTCCCTGTTCTTAACCCTGATCCTAGGTGCGGATACAGTCAGTGCTGTGGAGAGCAGCCTCGCTGCTGCGGCATTCAGCAGCTCTGCTCTACCACCACCTGAAGTGATAGAGGTCAGGGTGGCCAATCTCAGTGCAGTCTGGGAAAGGGCTAGCTGGAAGTTCACCCAGCGTTTGCGTCAAGGAAGGACTGAATTCATTCATTCTCCTTCCACTGTCAGCAATCAGAGAAGATTTGCAAGAACACTATCCCCAGGAAGAAATCCCCAGTACTGTGAAACTCTTCAAACAATGAAAGGATTTTTGGATCAGGCATCAGAGCCTTCCCAGAAGAGGGAAGTCAGACCTCATGGTCTCTCGTAGTTCCTTTTTTAAAAGATGCAAACATTTTCTGTATTTCCGCACATTGATGAAATGAAGATTTAAGATGATCAAGGCAATCAAAAAGGTACCAGAAGATTTTGATTTTCTAATTACAAAGTGCAACTTCTTACAGAGTACAGCTTCTCAGGTCGCTACTTGAAGACCTGGGTGGGGGCCAGAAATCTGGCAGAAGGAAAGCTTGTTGCATTCCCATGGAGGGCCAACTCCTAAGCTACTGACTTTGTAGTTAGGGTAAGCAAATACCATCCCCGGAAGCCTTTGCATTTCTATGTAAATCTCTTGTTACCCACTGGTCCTTCCCCTTGTCCCCAGCCTGTGAACCCTTACCCCACTGGTTACTAGTTTTGTCCCACCCCTTGCCTTCCCTGTATAAACCCCTGTTTTGCCCAAGTTTGTAGAGCTTCTGTCCCTGGCTCCCTTTGCAAAGGGCTCTGCTCTTAACAAAGGCAACTAGTCTGTGGAATACCATGGAGAGCTACAGTCTCTTTCTCCACATTGCCTGAAGAAGGAGGCCTAAGCTTAACACCACACACCGGGCTGGGAGAAGGACGAGCCTGTGCCTCTGAGCTGTCCTTCTTAGGATGCTCTTCAGGAAGGTGGCAGCACTCTTACCACCCCCTTGCCATCGTGACAGATCTGTGCCAGGCAATCCCATCCACAGCCCAGAGAGAAACAAAAGAGTGCCTGTGTGCCCTCTTTTCCAAGGGACCCAGTACATCACCCCATCCATGAATCCAGGGCAAAACACACAGGTTCCGTTATGTGGGGTTTTGGGTCTTAAAAACACAGGGACACAGACTGCATATATTGTCATACAGGAAATTTAATAAACATATAAATGTATCTATATAAACCACCTAGGTCACCCAGAACACCTGTGAAAAAGCACCATCAGACAAATGGCACCTGCAAGAGGCAGGCAGAGGTGGGGGGTCTGCATCTGTGATCTTGTGCAGTTGGGCAAACTTTGCCACAGAGATCGCTGGTGACAGGCGGCAACTGTTGTTCAACTTGTTGGCTTGGGATCTCTTGATCCCTCCTCAGAATTCTCCTCATTCTGCTTCACCTTTAATTTTACTATAATCATTGCTATCCCACAAAGAGTTACTGTTGGATTCTGTTGATGCTTCTTTGTCTCCCAGAATCCACCTGTAAAAACAGATTTCCGAGAAGACTCATCAGATATGAGATAAAAGCACAGTTGATTGCATGGTGGAGGTTTCTGCAGAGCACTGCCAGGAGATGCCTTGGCACTCCAGTACAGTGAAAACACTTCATTACCCAAACCAGAAATAAATAACTCAAGGGAAAGGCCAACTCACATGTTTCTCTTCAGCACCTGATACATGATGATGTACCCAACT
>QZWM02003887.1:0-34660 GCA_003829775.2 Junco hyemalis
GTCTCATAAGTCATTCCTTAATCAATGTCGCCTTAAGTTAGTGACATTGGCTTATGTGCCCTCTTTTTTATTTACAATTGATTAATTATTATATAAGTTGCATTTCTTCTGATTCGTCTATAGCTTGACGTTCGTATTTCTTAATAATGTTTAAAATGAACGTATAATCCTTGGCATAGGAATTGGGAAGTCTAATCAAAGTAATGTTATTTGCTTTGCAAATGTCTTCTTTATATTTGTCTCTTTTAATTGTATCTAAATTTTCGTAATGCTCTCCACCATTGAATTCAAACACAATCCAAGTTTTAAATTTGGATAATATATTTTTTCTTCTCATTATTACGGAATCAAATTCACCGGTATAATCTTTAAGTGATGCATCGTTTGGAAAAACATCTTTTACAAGTACATTTCGTTTTATCATCAGTTTTTCATGTACACTTACTAATTGAGACATTGTTTTATAGAATTCTTTTTCGTTCATTGATCCATTTGATTTTCCATAGACTACATTTTTTGATGGAGGAATTACTGTTGTAGTACCATTGGATTTTGTATACGAAAAGAGTTGTTTCCAAATTCCATTTTCGGAACTTAGTTTATTTATAGATTCCAGATCTCCGATTAAGACAAAATTTTGCTTAGCTCTAGAAATAGCTACATTTGCAATTTCAGAATGTGATTCCAACCAATTCATTATCCTCTTGTTAGTTTTTAGATTTACCGCTGTGGATAAAATTACTGTTTTAGCTTCAGCCCCTTGCATCTTATGAATTGTGCTAACTTCTATGTTTCCTAATCCAGCTTCTTTTAATTCATTTTTGATTAGATTTTGCTGGTTTAAAAACGGAGTAATTACTACTGTATTATCAGATCCTTTTTCTTTTAGATATTTAATAATTGCTTGAGCTTCTTCGTAAGATTGATTCCAATAATTTCTTCCGATTACATTCGTTTTGCAGTCGTAAAACACCAAGTTTCCAGGACCTGTCGTTTTGTCGATGATTAATTGATTATTGTAGAAATATTTGTTAGAGAAGTTGATTATGTTCTTGCCACATCTATAGTGATGTTTTAAAAGCAGCTTGTTAGAAATATTATCAGCTTTTCTCATACAAGTTAGAATGCTTTGCTCTGCATAATCATATGTATTAGAAATCTTATATTTATTTTTAAGTTCTTTATTTGCATTTGGTAGTAATTGTGTTATCGGTTGAAGCTGATCTTCATCTCCAACTAAAAGCAATGCTTTGGCTTTAGATATTGGAATTAAAGATATAGCTAAAGCACATTGACCAGCTTCATCCATGATTACAGTATCAAATAAGAATTTGTTACCGAGATGATAAGAAGAAATATTAGTTGTGAAAATAATAGGAAACACATCGGTTAACAGCTTCATGTTTTCATCAGAACTACACCAAGTGTTGAATTCTCTTACTCTAACTTGATCATCAGCAATAGAAACAATCCTTATTAAAACTTTATATTCTGCTCCTCTCAATCTTTTTAAATGAGTTAAAGAAGAGGCGTAAAGATAATATTGTGAATCAGGATCTCTTTTTGCAGCAAAAGCGATGTTGGTTAAATCTTCATCTTTGATTTCAGTTGTTTTTGATATTTCGTCTTGAAGATTTGCGATAGCCTTTTTAAATCTGTTATCTGTAGTTGCTTGCTCTGTTTGATCTTGTACGTTCAATAAGGCCTTTAGTTTTTCTTTCTTTACCTGGAGGTCTCTATATGAAGTTAATTTTTCGACTAAATCAGAGTTCTTTGATCTAACTTCCTCTTTTATTTCTTTAACTTTAATTTGATCGATTTTGTCTTGGAAGGTGTAGTTATATAAATCTAATATTTTTCTTGTAGCTTCGATATTCTTAGCTTGATTTCCTAGCCTTAAGTACGGAAAAGGAACACTTTTACCATTGTATTCAAAACTCAATTTATCGATGATTCCATCTACTGGAATATTATTATTTGAAGTGATGAGCATTGTTTTGTCGTTGTAATAACCTGAAACAATGACATTGAATAAAGTTTGAGTTTTTCCTGTTCCTGGAGGCCCTTGAACATAGGTCACAGGATTTTTCATAGCACAATAAACTACGAACATTTGATCAGCATTAATTCTGCTGTCGAAAAGAACAATCTTAGGCTTAGACATACCATTGTCTTTAATGTTTATATCGCCAAAGAAAGCTCTCATAGGAATATTGAGATTTCCTTCAGACGCCTCATCTTCTATGTTTTTAAAGATTTGATTGAAAGGAACAATTAAATTTCTTTGTATTATAAGAATGTCGGGTCTTGTATCGATTTCTTGCTTTTTCCTAAGATTGTTTCTTAAAATTTCTATTGTTTGTATAGGGTTATTTTCGTATGACTTTTGAAATTCAGCTACTGAAAGCTCAGTATAATTTGAAAGGGAGTGTCTCGTATCTTTAACACTATAGTTTTGATTGAATTTTAAAGGTCCATTTAAAGATAATTCTTGAGTCTTAGGATTGTATGCTAGATTTTGATAAATGAATACGAATTTCTTCCCACCCTCATCAATTGAAAGAATAGACATCGATAATTCGTTATAGACTTTAGAATAAGAATTAAAGTCATTTTTCTTTATTATATCTATGACACTATCTATTTGTTTTATATCTAGTTTTACTTTCTTTTCTCTCTTAAGCTTTTCATAATCTAAACCTTTAATCATTGTATAGGATGATTCGAAAGGATCGTTATCTAATTTATAACAATCTTCGAGATATAAAAGAATGTTATTGTTGAATTTTTCAAATTCCAACCAAGCAAATGCAATTGGATTCTTTTGAATCTTTTCTATCAGATTTAAAGAGGGTTCGTGATCTGTGAATTCTATTACTTGAGCCGAAATTATTTTTTCGAATTTCAATTCAGTGTTCAATATTTTTTCACTGATTGAATGATTGTACATCTCAACTTTTAACTTCTTTTTTTCGGGATTTATATCCAAAATGAAAATCCAGAAATTAGTATTTCCTTTTTCAGTGTTGTCATATGTGATTGGACACCACTTTCCTTCCTTTATTGAATTAACTAATTCTGTTTTTATTTTGTCCATATGAATATTTGTTTACATTTTTAAATAAAATAATAAAAGTGTTCAGACATAATTATTTTAAGTATATTTATGAGAAGAATGCTCTTAAAAAGAATATTTGGCATTAACCTTTATTTCATGTTCAAAAATCACGTTGTCTTTTTTGCAAATTTTCATTATTTGGATTTTTGCTTTTCTTGATATAATAGCCGTCATTTCGCTAGGTCAAAATCTGTGGGCTTGCTATTTACTATTTTTGCAGAGTCATTTATAGAGTCTGAATAAATCCGTTTTAATTATTTTTATTTTTTAAATATTCATCAGCTTTTCTCAATGTCTTTTTATCTGTTTCAAAGGTTACTGCATCTATAGCTTCTTTGATAGGAAGCCAAATACATGATTTGACTTCATCATCGTGGTCATCGTGAGCGATGGTGTCTTCTTTGCATTCAGCGACAAAGAAATAGACATCTTTGTTTATTCCGGGAAATGGAGAATAATTTATATGGTGCTTAAATCCAGTATCTATAGTCACGTTTAAAGAAGTCTCTTCTTTTATTTCTCTTCTAGCTGTATCTTCATCATTTTTATCCGTAGGTTCTACATGGCCCTTTGGAATTGAAGTATGTCCTAAATTCATCTTCTCTACTAGATAGTATCTTTGGTCATTTATTATTTTATATACTACAGCACCACAACTTTTTTCTTTCTTTATATTCTCGCTCATAGTTATAAACCGCCTTTCTAGCTAGGAATTTAGCTTAAAAATCGGTTATAATAATACCGCTTTCTAATGAATTTGTTATATTTACTTTTTATTTATATAAATGAAAGTCAATTGACATTAAAAGCGAAAAGGAGTGATAACTATGACAGACGAAGAAAAGAAGGTGTTGGATACTATTCTAAGTCTTTGCCAAAGAGAAGGAATATCCCCTTTTCAAATTGACTATAAAGTCCATAATGAAATTAAAGTATCAAATGTAAAAGGTGTTTTAACGACTGACATAAAAGAAAATGTTGTCTCAGTTCGTTATAGAGGAATGTATGAAGAGAGATTAGGTACTTTTGAAGATGACAAATTGGATGAGAATAGAGTTGATGAAATCATTAAATCTATTAAGCAATCTGCTTTGAATAGCGATAGATTATGTAGACCTGAATTTTTTGGCGAACCTGGTCAAAGATATAAATCTAGTGGATTTAAATTATCCAACGTGAAGATAGATAATCTAAAGATTTTAAACAATAAGATTGTTCAATCTTTAAAAGGAATGAATTCTTTGTTCAACGATGATGCTATAAATGAAATTTCAACCACCTTGATAACTGGTAGAAGAATGATGGTCAATTCTAAAGGATTAAAAGTGGAGAAGAAGTTTGACCGTATAGTGATGAAAGCAGACTGTACCTTCACAAAGCCTGATGGCGAGAAGAGTTCTGCTACTGAGACATATATTGGATACAATTTGATGACTATTAAACCTGAGTATTTGGCTAATAGAATAGATAAAGAAATAATGTCTTCCTTCAAGGTTGGTCTAGCTGAAAAGGGAAAATATAAAGTAGCTTTTTCTCCAAGAAGCGCTGCTACTATCCTTCATATTGCTGATCTTCATCTCTCTGGTGCGATGGTAGCTTCGGGAAAATCAGTATATAAGGATCAGTTTGGAAAGGATGCTTTTTCACCACTACTAACTATCTTAAATGATCCTATTATCTCTTCAGTTCAATCCACTCCATTCGATACAGAAGGAAATGCAACAGAGAAGTTTATGGCCATAGATCATGGTAGACTTCGCTGTTTCTTCTTGGATACTGAATATGGTGAGATATTGAATATAAGATCTAATTCTTGTGCCACATACGGAATTCCTGAGTCTCAATACTTCGTCGTTGCACCTTCAGCAGATAATACATCTTTGGGATTGATAAGGTCTGTAGATAATGGATATATAGTAGAAGGATTTGATAAGGACTGTGTAGAAAAGATAAAGAGAGATGCTGAGATAAATCTTGAGATTCCTTTCTATGGTTATGAGATAAAAGAAGGAAAGATTGGAAAGCCTGTAAGAGGAACTATAAAAGGAAAGGCTGATGAATTCTTACGAGATGTAATCGGACTTTCTTCTGAGAGAGAGGATTGCTCTATAGAAGCTGCTCTTTGCCCTTGGTTCTTAATAGATAACGTAGAAGTTGAATAGCTGTGAAAACAGCTATTTTTTGTTCTTAAGAAATAAGTTAGTCGTGTTTTATATTATTTATAAGGAGAATGATGTAATCATGTTTAAAATGGATAGATTAGGTCAAGGAACTTGGCATTTTGGAGAAAATAGAAAATTATATGAAGCTGAAATCGAAAGTATTAGATATGGAATTCAAAATGGAGTGACATTGATAGATACGGCTGAGATGTATGGGGATGGCAAATCTGAATCCTTGATAGGAGAAGCTATCAAGGATTTTGATAGGTCAAGATTATATATTGTTTCTAAGATATTGCCTTGGAATGCTGGATATGATGATTTCTTCATCAGCCTTTCTAATTCTTTAAAAAGATTGAATACATCTTATTTGGATATGTACTTATTGCATTGGAGAGGCGAGATTCCATTGGAAGAAACCATAAGATGTATGGAAGAAGCAAAGAGACAAGGTCTTATCAAAGATTGGGGTGTCTCTAACTTTGATATTGATGATATGCAAGAGTTATTAAGCCTTAAAGATGGTTACAATTGCAGAGTTGATCAATGCTTATATCATTTAGGATCAAGAGGTGTAGAGTATAGTCTTATTCCTTTTTTAAAGAATAATGCCATTAGATTTATGTCTTATTGTCCTTTGGCAGAGGCTGGATCATTGAAAAGAGAGCTTTTATCTAATTCGACAGTAATAGAAATATCTAAAGAATATGGAATTACACCTATTCAACTTCTTTTAGCCTTCACTTTGAGAGATAAGGATATAACATCTATTCCTAAAGCTTCTCATGTAGAGCATCTAAAGATGAATATTGAAGCATCTAAGATTCAAATATCAGATGAATCTTGGAAGTTACTAGATTCTATTTATCCATCTCCAAAGAAGAAACTTCCTTTGGATATGGAATAAAAGACATAAAAAAACTCCGAACCTAATTTGCATTAGATCCGGAGCGAGCAAAAGGAATTTTATGTTGGAAATAATTAACTTAGTTATTTGCAATCTCTTGATTGCTTTGTAATTATAGTCCTTAGATTTATAAAAGCAAGCAAAAAAACAAAGTATTTTTGAAAGTGTTTTCAAATACCTGCTGTTTTCTAATAAATATATGTTTTCATCTTATATATGTGCTTATAAGTAAAGTCTAATAAAGAATCTATTTAAGTGTAGAAGTGGATTCAAAGTTCATACCATGAACTTTGAATTACACTTCAAAATACTAATAGCAGGATGAGACTATATGAATTTTGGGAAAGAAACAGAAAAAGTCGAATTCAAAAGATCACTTTTGAATTAAAAGAAGGAATTATTTCTTTGTCTGCTATGCTAAACAAAGAATCTAAGAGAAATGTATGTTGGACTATCCAAGATGAACAATATCAATTTTAGATGTTTTATTTAGATGAATAATTTATACTTTATTAATAAGAGGTGGACTGATATGGATCAAGAAAAGAAATTAACAAAGTCATTGAGGGTAATTCATGAGACAGTGAAGATGATGCAGTTTTATAGTGATATGTCTGGAGTCATATCATGGGATTTGGAAACATGCGCTCCAAGAGATGGACGAGATAGAGAAAGTGAGCAACTCACTTACTTGTCAGGTAAATCTTTTGCTCTCAGCAAAAAGAAGAAATTCATAAGCTCAATTCTTTATGCTATGAAGAATTTCGAGTCTTTGGATAAATATGACAAAGTCTTAGTTAAATCTTTATATAGAGATTATTTGAGTTCAAAGAATGTAACTCCTGAATTTGAAAAGATTTATTCCAACAACTTTAGCAAAGCATTTAACGTATGGGTTAATGCTAAAGAAAAGAATGATTATTCTTTATTTGAAGGTCAGTTGAAGAAAAATGTCGAATATACTAGAAAATGGGTAAATCTTAGAGATGACGCAAAAGGAAAGAAAGTTTTGGATATTTTGACTGATGAAGTTCAGCCTGGATTTACTACTAAGGATTTAGATATCTATTTCAACAGTCTTAAAGATGGCATTATTCCTATCTTGAATAGAGTTTATGAATCCAAAGAAATCATTAGAGATGACTTCTTGTCTAGAAAAGTATCTATAGAAAAACAAAGAGAGTTCTCTCTTTGGTTGATGAAACTATTAGGATTTGACTTCGATAAAGGGACTTTAGGTCAGACAGAGCATCCTTTTACATCTGAATTGAGTGCATCTGATTGTAGAGTGGCTACTCACTATTATGAGAAGAACTTCATATCAAATTTCTATTCGATAATGCATGAAACAGGTCATGCTTTGTTTTCACAAAACACACCTGCTATAGTTAGAAAACATTTGCTTGGTGGTCATCAAACATTGGATATGGATGAATCTGTATCTAGATTCTATGAGAATGTTATAGGAAGAAGTTATTCTTTCTTGTCTTTTGTATTTCCTACCATGCAGAAATACTTCGCACCAGTATTAGATGATGTAACAGTCGAAGAATTCTATAGACCAGCTAACAAAGTATTCCGTCAGCCTTATAGAACAGAAGCTGATGAATTGACTTATTCGCTTCATATCGTCATAAGATATGAGATAGAGAAAGGTCTTTTTGATAAGACATTAAATACTAAGGATTTAAATAAAGTTTGGAATCAAAAATATAAGGACTATTTAGGACTGGATGTCGAAGATGATAGAAGTGGAATATTGCAGGATGTTCATTGGTGTGATTCTTTCGCCTATTTTCCTGTATATGCAGTTGGAAATTCATACAACATCATGTATAGAAACGTAATGGATAAATCCTTTAAGAAGTATGGTGGATTAGATCAGGTGTTGAAAGAAGGTAGAATGGATTTGGTCAAAGACTGGATGACTAAGAGAGTGTTTAAGAATGCATGTCTATTAGATCCTAAGGATTGGATTAAGTCTATAACTCACAAAGAATTTAGTTCTAAGGAATTCATAGATTATTTGGATAAGAAGTACAAGGAAATATATAAGTAAAGATTCTTTGATAAATATTTAGATTCGAAATAATATAGACTTAGTTAATTAAAAGGTAGATTTCTATCTTTTTTGTTTATAATTGCAAAATTGTTTTATTTATCTTCAATTGAAGTAAAAACAAAAAAGATAAATAGGTAAATATGAGTCGGTGAGAATGTAAATCCTCAGTAAAAGCTAATGAAATTTGCTGAAAAACGTGTTTTGATAGCTCTTTCAAGTGAAATACATGTTAAGATTAAATTGGAGGGAGAATAAATTCCAAACAATGAAAAAGAAGAATCATTTAATTGCTTTATCCGTTTTGATTGCGTCATTAGTCGGATGTAATGGAGGAACTGATAGTTCTACTACTCAGCCTGGTAGCAACAATCCCATTACTCCAACCGCTCCATCTACTCAACAACCTGAGAAGAAGACTGGAACAGTTACTATTGGAGCAGTTGAGCATGGTAGTGTCACTGCTGATAAGATGACTGCTGAAGTTGGTGCTGATGTCACCTTTACTGTTACTCCTGATGAGAACTATTCAGTAAAGTCATTCAAAGTCAACAATGATGAAAAACAGCTGAATGACTCTAATCAAGTTGTTGTAAAGATGGTCGAAGGTGGCCTCACTGTATCTGCTGAATTTGAAATCAACAGTGCTGCAGTCACTATCACTCAAGCCGATCATGGAAGCATTAGTGCTGATAAGTCTACTGCTAAGATTGGTGAAAATGTCACCTTCACTGTTGCTCCAGAAGCAAATTATGTAGTTTCATCATTTAAAGTAAATGGTGCTGATGTTGCTTTGGATGGTAATAATCAAGCTGTAGTAGTTATGGTAGCCGGTGGCTTGAATGTTACTGCTTCATTTGAATTAGGATCTGGAACAGTCACCATTGGAACTTTTGAACATGGTGCTGTCACTGCTGACAAGATGACTGCTAAGATTGGTGAAGATGTAACATTCAAGATCACTTCTGAAACTGGATATGATGTGAGTTTCTTTAAGGTGAATGGAAGTGCTGTTGACTATGTGAGTAAGGAAGATTCAACTACCGGAAAGACTTATGGGGAAGCCAAGGTGAAGATGGTCTCCGGTGGACTTACTGTCACTGCTGAATTTAAGTTAGGCGTATACCCTATCGAATGGGATCCTACTACTCATGGTACTATTGCTGTAGAAAGTGGTAAAACTCAAGCTACATACGGTGAAGAAGTAAAGTTCGTTTTCACACCAGAAACTGGATATGAGATTAAATACTTAACTATTAATGAAGAGCCAGTACAATGGGCTAGCGACAATACATATACCACTACTATGGGCGAATATGGATTGTTCGTCACTGTACAGTTCGGCCTTGAAAATGAAACTATCACAGTCAATGCCGGTGAACATGGAACGATTGAACATAAGAATAAAGCAGATGATACTCAGGATTATTTATATGGTGATACTTCAGTCGTCACTGTAACTCCTAATGAAGGATTCATGATTGAGACTATCACAGTTGACGGAAAAGCTATCGAAGTACCTGAAGATAAGAAAGGTGGATATTCTTTTGAACAATTAGTTGAGAAGGATCTTAATATCTCAGCTACCTTCACAGATGTTCATACAATATCTGAGTTTACTGATTCTGTTATCAATGAGATTAAAAATGCTCAAGATATCAAGGTTAAGCTTGCAGGAGATGTCACTCTCGGTGTAACTTTACCTTTAGCTAAAGGAACCACTGAATATGATTTGGATGGACATACCATCACTAGCACATTGAATGGAATGCTTAGAGATGCCAATACTGATACTGCAACTTTTGGAAACAAGTCTGTCACATTGAAGAATGGAAGCATCATTTCTAATTATGACAGGGGAACAGTCAATGTCATCGATTCTTCGTATCTTGCAGCTTTTACATTAGATGGAGTCACTGTAAGCAATAGTAGTATTAGTAAAGATAATCCTATCACTGGTATTTATTGCTCCAGCACTACTGAAACTAAGATTTTGAATTCTACAATCAATATCAAAGGTAGCTCAAATTTAGGTGCTTATGGTATAGGAACTAATAACCTCGACGGTGAAAACAAGACTATTACAATTGACAATACTAAGGTCACAGTTACTTCTGATGACTTTGATAACACTGGATTCTTAGGCAATACTGAAGGAATTAAGGTAGTTGTAAAGAATTCAACCTTTACTGCTGATAGACAAGCAGTCATTGCTAGAACTGGAAACTGGGATATCTCAGGATCTACCTTTGTATCCACAGGTAAATGGTTGGATGCTGAAGCTAATGTTACTACTAATACAAAATATAAGACCACTGCCGGATCTTGGAAGGCTGGAAATGAAGTAGTTTCTGGTGGATTGATCTTAGGTGATGAAAGAACAAGTGCATACAATACTCCTGTTGTTGCTACATTGAAGGATAACAAGTTCACAGTTGCAAAGGGTGACAAGATGTCCATTCATTCTGATGGAACTGTAGCAACTACAGTCACAATGGATGCCTTGACTGCTGTTGAAGCATATGGCTATGATCACGATGAAGATAAAACTACAGTTGTTACTGAGAATAATGTGGTGAAGAAGACCCTCAAAGAGTTGAATGAGATGACAACTGATGATGATGCAAATCTATATGTAACAACTGGTGTGTTGACTGAGATTAAAAACGCACAATTTGGAAATCTTTATTTGACTGATAAGGCTACTGGTGAGGAATTATATGTATTTGGTACATATTTAGATAATAACTATTCATTTGATGGAACTAACTTCTCATTTGATAAAGGTGGTGCTGAAGTTATCACTTCAGATTATTTAGGTAAAGAAATCACTGTTGCAGGAACATTCAAAAATTTTAAAGGTACTAAGGAATTAGTCAATGCAGTGGTTATTGATTCTTCTGTTGAGAAGGTAGCTGCTAAGATAGTGACTGAATATGATGCTGAAAAGGGAACAGTCACAGTTGAGGAAGGAAAGCTTGGAGATAAACTTACGGTCACTGCTACACCTAAGGCAGGATATAAAGTCTCTTCCATTAAGGTCAATGATCAAACTTTGACTGTAGCCGAAGACAACACAGCTGAGTTTACTGCTGAATTGAACAACAAAGTTGTAGTCGAGTTTGTAAGTGACTCTGCTCTCGTGGCTAAGGTGTACAATGTGTTGTTTAATAAAGACAATAACAAAGAGATAATAAAAGGTTACGAAAATAATTGGACAAATGTGTCTGATGGTATTACTTATAATGTAGAGAATTGTAATAATAATGGTACAGGTAAAGGACAGATAGGCCAACCAGAATGGAATTATATTAGAATCGGATCCCAAAAGCATGACTCTGTCGGCTCTATTGCTACCGCTTCCCCATTTGCTGAAGCTATTGCTGAATCTACTATAAAGATTGATGCTGTAACACCTACATCAATTAATAGCATTAAGTTGTTAGTCTCTACTTCAGCCGATTTTAAAACTATTACCGATTCTTATAATGTGAATGTTGCAAAAGGAGAACAAATAACTAAAATAAAGACTCCTGTTGCAAATGCATATTACAAATATGTAATTGATTGCAAACAAGCATCGAAGAATGGAATTATTCAAATTTCCAAAATAACTTTCACTACTGTTGCTGAATAATATTAGTTATATTTTAAAAGGGTGGGCTATAAGACCCATCCTTTTTCTTTTATGATTTTATATGTTTTATTGAAGAAATCTTTCTTTGCTTCTTCTTTTGAAATCACCATTTTTTTGTCCCTTTTCTAGAACCAAGTTGATCAGCTCAAGTTTATGGGTACACAACAACACAATAAAAAACACTACAATAATGTAGTGTTTTAATCAAATACACCTTTATCCTTTATAAGGAGGAAGAGGAGGTGGAGGAAGAGGTATGGAGCTTTCAGAAGCAATCTTATATTCACCACTATCCTCATATAAGTAAATAGTTGTAGATAAAATTGAAAACTTCAATGCAATCTTATTTTTGTATGAAGTGATTAGATAATTATAATTTGTTGTTCCATCGCTCAACACATATGAAGTTATCTTTGTAATAGGATCTACGACAGCTTTAAATGAATATGTAGTTCCACTAGTTGTCGTATAGTCTTTAACAAACTTTGTTATATCGAAATCGACTGAATTCAATGTCTCATCGTTATATTCGACTTTCTTTATTCCATCTACTTCTTTGAATTTGAATGTCGATGAACTTGTTGTTATTGTTGTTACTCCATCTTTGCTTTCATATGAAGAATAAGAAGTTAATGATCCATTTACATATAACTGATCAGCGGTTAGATGTATGACAGTCGAATTATCACCGTTTGCATATACTCCGTTATAGTTGTAGATATAGTCAACGGCATATCTATTATTGAATGAGACCAAACTAGCTCCATCTTTAATAAAATAGACTTCAGTTAAGTTGCTGTATTTCATAGCTACTCTTACAGCTTTGTTTCCCTGGTATGTAGTTATGCTCAATGAATAGTCATATTCCTTCTCGATTAATCCATTATTAGTATCGTTGAGACTATCAGCATACATCTTTCCATCAGAAGTGATTCTTATCTTTTCTGTTCCATAGGCACCATTGAATTCATATGTGCCTACCAAATCTAAGAACATGTCATATGGAACGAAAGTTTCATTTGGAGTGAATACATTATTTTTAAATACTCCTCCAACCATAGCGTTGTTTGATCCTACTTCTATCAAATGCTCTTCTTTACCGATGGTGAAATAAAGACCGATCACATATGCAAATGAATCTTTTATGAAGTATGGCTTCATTTCATAATCGACTTCATTTTCTTTATAAGTTAATTTATCTGCAGCGATAGTTAAGTCGATTTGATATTTGGTGGTGTATTCGCTTAATAGAGATTCAAAACTGCTAGTAGGTATGAATATCTTTGATTCATCTTCTTTTATCAATTCAAATGCTTTGATTCCAGTGTCGAATAATTTGAATTGATATGTATTTGAATCCATTGTGAATTCTAGATAAGTGGAATCAGAAGAAGGAACATATAGAATACTAGAATCGACGGTCTTAGATTGATAGGTTATCTTTAAATCTTTGTCTACCACCAATGTTTCTTTCTCAGTCTTTGATTTGTATGTGAAGTCGTTTACAAAGTAATTTGAATAAAGAGATTTATTTACTAAGAATAACTCTTTTTCACCTACATATCATTTGATTACGTAATTAGAAGCCAAATCGTCTTTATAAGGAACAAAATGATATGTCTTTCCATCGTGTTCAACTTTTATAGCTTTGAAGTTTTTATAGACATCAAAGCTAAATGATGTTTCAACATTATTGATTTTCAATTTGTTAGTATTTGTCTCTTCATCTAAGTTGAAGGATAAATTGAAATCCTTATAAGAGAAGCTACCATATAAATATGAAGAATAATCTTCATACGGCATGAATGTTTCTTTATTTGAAGAATCTATAAAGGTAATTCCATAAGCACTAGGTTTTACTAAATAAGACTTACTTCCAGAAGTGATTCTATATTCACTTCCTTCTTTTTCATCTACGATTCCTTCTATTTGATATGTATCCCCATCAAAGGATACAGTCTTATTATCGAAATCATAGGATAAGTCTATTGTCTTTGATCCGTCAAAGACATCATAGTTCATAAAAGCAGGGCAGCTTCTGAATACGACTGCATTATTTGATAATATGTTGACTAAATCTATATAAGACCCGTTATTTTCTAGCATCATAGATTCATATAGATAATTATCAGTGTAGTCGTAGTAATCTGCTATTAATTCGACAGTTCCATCCACGTCTTTCAAGTAGGATTTTGTATAGAAGGAATTTAAAGTTGATCCAGCTGGAGTGGATTGTCTAACTAAGAATACATCTCTATCGACTGAATAATCTCCGCTGAAATAGTAGATTAAATCATATTTGGAAACTTCTGCTTCATAATAAGGTGAGAAGAATGCTCCATTCATGCTTTTGATAGAAGGCATGAATGAATAAGACTCATCACCTTTCTCAAGAATTAAGACCATCTTTTCATCAAAAGATAGGTAAGCCTTATAGTCATCATCATTAAAAGCTTTGGAGAATGATATTACTGTTCTTGTTATATCATCACCTTGTATTTCTTCATCTATAGAAGTTGGAATTAGATCTTTTGATTGACCATCTTTTGTGATGGTTAATCTTTTATTTGTTATAGTAACTTCACCTAATTGACCTTCATAGGTGTAGTCATCCATGACATCTAAATCATAATCAGAGAAATCAGGTGCTGTAGGTTCTGTTGGTGTAAAAGATGAATTTGGTGTAGTAGATCCAGGAGTTTGAGAAGAAGATGGCTTAATCTTATTGCAACTTGTCAAGCTCATCAATACAAGAGTAGATATTGATATTAGTTTTTTAAATTTCATATATTTTGCTCCTTTTATATAAATTTAGGACATTAGAATAAATGTTTTATTAAATAATTTCAAATAGTATTAAAAACTTATCTATAAGAACAAGAAAATGACTATGGTATCCTTAGACTTTTCTAGTTAACGGAAGAATAATAAAAGATACGCAGTCCGAAAACGATAACGAATTGTCTATAGTCGAACCTTTCATTTATATATAAAAAGTTGATAACATCAAATCTTGTAGAAAATGAGATAACAAATTCATATTTGGCTAATATTAATTGAAAAAATAATAAAGATTATATATGTAATATATAGATCTATTTACTTATTTTATTCTTTTATTAGCTTAATTTCTTTATCTTTTTTAGAAATGAATATAGATAGTCCAATCAAAATTAATAATACAGCAATCATTGAAATAGGTAATAACTGAATAATAGTATCTTTGGATTGGATATCGATAAATTTATAACAAAGATAGAAGGACATAGCGCCTAATATAAAGGAAATCAAAATGAAGAAGTATTCCAAAGATATAAAAGCATATTCAATGTTCTTTTCTTTTATTGATTTCACTAGGAATTCAGCTATATTCTTCATAACAGTAGTCATCATAGTAGAAGAGAATACATTTTTATTCATTTCACGGAATGAGCAGAATTGGAACGCTCCATATAAAGCCATGAAACAATCGGCTACGATATCGTTTATTGTAGGTGTTCCGTTAGATTGAATCGCTTCAATATTGACAGGAATGCAAATTGATGGAATCAAACATATGATCATTAGGCTCAGTACTATTTGTGGATAGTATTTATTCACTTTCTTTATTGTGGCTTTTAAAGTCTCTGCAGTTAAACATCCGATAAAGAACATTAATATAACCATCATCCTATCTAAAGCCCAAGGGATATTACCATCTATAAAATTCATAAACATTGTAATGGTGTTTCCAGTTTGCATAGCAGCATATATTCCTCTAGTTTTGATGGAATATAGTTCTGTGAACCCACCTAAAAGACTTAATAGACAAGCAAATAATAGAGATAAAGTGAAGTGTTTTTTTATAAAGCTCATAAAATGAATCCTAAATCATTAGAATTATAGAATTCTTTTATACTCTTGACTCATTAAAGGCTTTCCAAATCTTAAATGAACACTTAATTTGCTAGTCAAATATAATAAAAAAAGCCAAGCTGTTATAGCTAGGCTTATAGTTTTATTTCTTTTTGTTTTTCTTCTCTTCTTTTTTAGCTTTTTTAACATCTCGAAGAACAGCATTGTCATTTTTCTTTATGGTTATTCTTTCAAGCTTCATAGCCTTTAGCTGAGCTTTCTTTATAGATCTGGCTGAGTGATGCTCTTTTATTTGCAAAGGCTCATCACCATCATCGTATGAGAATCCGTTTCCATGAATTTCATCGACATTTGTTATTGTTATAAAAGCATATGGATCTATAGATTTTATTAATCTGAGCAATTCACGATATTCGTTTCTTGTGAATGAGACTTTTACCACTTTTCTTTCAAATCCAGTATATCCGCCCTCAGCTTCATATAGTGTTGTTCCTCTTTCCATGTTTTTATTAATGGCATTGGAGATGCTTCTATATTTAGCCGATACAATCTCTGCACAATATGAAGAACTATTGCCTGAGAAGATTCTCTCTATGACAAATGAACATAATAATGAAGCTAAAATTCCAATTAAGAAATTGATTAAATTTTGAGATGAGAACAGACCAGTGAATATTATTATAAAGTCCACTCCAAAAGATGAAATAGAAGTTGGAATTCCAAATTTCTTATGTAACCACATGGTTATACAATCCGTTCCACCGGTAGATCCACCACCTTTGAATGAAAATGCAACACCTGCACCCATCAATATACCACCGAATATTCCAGCTAGAATTATTACTGAAGTCGGATCGTAGCTTGGATTATTTATATAAGTTTCTATAGCAAATAATTTAGTTCCGTTAATAACGGTTATTTCTCTTAGGAAATCAAATAGATAGATTCCTAAAGGATAGATAATAGTTGAGATTAAAGTTTTTAAAGTGAATCCAAATCCTAATAAGAAGTAACCTAGTATGAAGAAAAATACAGTGCTAATTGTAATGATATGGTTAATATCGATTATAGAATTTAAGTCATTCCCAGTCGCCATGTTATAGAACTGTTGGATTATAATTGCTATACCGGAAGTTCCACCTGTGACTATTTCACCAGGAACAAGGAATAACGATGCACCTAATGCCAACAATAAGTTTCCTATGACAATCCATGTTATTGATTTGAATAATTCGGATTTCTTCGGTTCTATAAATTCCTTATAAAAGGAAGTCTTTAAAGTAAACCATTGACCGAGAAAGAAATTTTTAAACCAGCTTGTTCTATTCTCCTTCTGCATCGGTTCTTCCCTCTTTATATTTCCATTTTAAATAGGCATCGATGAATCCATCCAAATTACCATCCATTACTTTTTGGATATCTCCGACTGAATATTCAGTACGATGGTCTTTGACCATCGTATAAGGCTGGAAAACATAGGATCTTATTTGAGATCCCCATTCGATATCTTTTTTGACACCGTTGATTTTATTTAACTTCTCTTGTCTTTCTTTCTCTCTTAGTTGGAATAATCTAGATTTCAAAAGATTCATTGCCAGAGCTTTATTTTGCATTTGGCTTCTCTCAACCTGACAAGTGACGACTATTCCAGTAGGATGGTGAATGATTCTGATTGCAGATTCAGTCTTGTTGACGTTTTGACCACCAGCACCAGATGATCTATAAGTCTCAATAGTTATTTCAGCTGGATTTATTTCTACATCTACTGAATCATCTAATTCGGGCATTACGTTGACACTTGCAAAGGATGTATGTCTTGAATGAGCGGCATCAAATGGCGATAATCTCACCATTCTATGAACCCCTCTCTCTGATTTCAAAAGACCATAGGCATTTTTGCCCATGACTTCTAATGTGGCAGAAGATATTCCAGCTTCTTCGCCTTCTTGATAATCCAATACTTTATATTTGAATCCGTGGCTGTCACAGTATTTGGTGTACATTCTAAATAACATTCCAGCCCAGTCATGTGCTTCAGTTCCACCAGCACCTGGATGAAATTCCAAGATTGCATTCATATGATCATAAGCGCCAGATAAATATAATTCAGTCTCAAAAGCATCCATATCTTTCGATAAGGATGCTACATCTTTTTCTGTTTGATTATGCAAATCCTTGTCATCTTCTTCTTTCAAAAGTGAAAGTGCAGCCTTGATATCTTCAAGTCGATTGAAAAGACCTTCATAAGTGTTTTTCTTATCGTTGAGGTCTGATAACTTGCCATTTATCTTGGCAGCATTTTTAGGGTCACTCCAAAAGGATGGATTTGCTGTTTCTTCTTCTAAATTCTTGATTTCTTCTTCTATCTTGGGGAGGTCAAAGACAGCCACAAAGAGAGGACATCTTCAATTCCAATCTTTGGGCATCTCCCGCTATTTCGTATAACTCCTTCATTTTAATAAATACTCCTTAACTAATTATTACTTATTGTCTGTCTTAACAGTATTCAAAGCGTAGCTGACGAGTTCTTCAAATTCCTTCTTGGATTCAAAGCTCTTAGGTCCGACTATTGGTGTTCCTTCTTGGCTGAGTCTTTCCTTCAACATATTTCTATCAGCGTCGGAGAGTTCAGCAATTCCACCCATAATCAACAAAGATAATTCTTGTTTTCCAAGATATCCAAAATCGACCAATTTGATATAAGTCTTAACGATATCGATGGTCAAGACCTTCTTTCCTAACAAGACCATTGTTTCGATTTGAATATCTCTAGCAGTAGGCTTGTAGTTACCTGTTCCTTTAGAGGTTTCAAAGGTGACCTTAGGTTCTTCAACAGGTTGAGCATTATTAGACTCTTCACCAGGCATAGGCTCATGCTTCTTGTTAGCTTCAGCTTGAGCTCTTTGCTCTTCCTTCAAAGCTTCTTGCTCTTTAGCTATTTGCTCACGTTTTTCTGCTTCGATAGCTTTGAGCTTATCTTCTACTTTGACTGTGGTAGAAGGTGCACGGCTAGGTTGTGATCTAAATTGTACGTTTAATAAACGATATACGATTTCATCAGCAATTGTGTCCTGCATTTTTCCGAACAAAGAATAACCTTCGTTTGTATAAGCTTGCAAAGGATCGGAGTTAGCGTAGGAACGGAGCCAAATAGCATCACGAAGTTTTGCCATGGTGTCGATGTGACGTGTCCAAGACTTATCGATACAAGTCAAAGCAATGGTCTTTTCAGCATAGTCTTCCATTTCTTTGGACCAATCTTTCTTATGCTCTCCATAAAGCTTTAACAAGAAGTTAGAGAGAATATCTACTCCTTCTTCTTCAGTCAATCCTTGGAAGGGCTCAGCATTGAATTGACCCTTAGGAAGGTCACGAGCCTCTACCAACATACAAAGCTTCTTAGAATCGATTACATTCTCTTGATCGATTACAGTCATGGCTTGGCTGACTAATAAATGAGCAGCTTTGTTGAAGTAATCGGGGACTGTATCGAAGATTGAATCAGAGAACAAAATCTTATCACGTTTTGCATACATGACTTCACGTTGCTGACGGAGAATTTCATCGTAGTCGAGCAAAGACTTACGAGTGTCGAAGTTTTGTCCTTCAACCTTCTTTTGAGCAGAGGTTATAGCCTTGGTCAACATCTTTGAATCTACAGGCTGATCTCCCATCTTTTGGAAGACAGAAAGCATAGTGTCGGAGCTGAAACGTTGGAGCAATTCGTCTTTGATACAGACATAGAACTTGGAATATCCAGGGTCTCCTTGACGTCCGGAACGTCCACGGAGCTGGTTATCGATACGTCGTGATTCGTTTCTTTCAGTTCCTAAAACAGCAAGACCATTGTAGTGATGCTCTTTTTCTTCAGCTTCACCAACGAGTTCTGCAACACCTCTTCCCAATTTGATATCCGTACCACGTCCTGCCATGTTAGTGGCGATGGTGACGGCACCTTTTTGTCCAGCTTGGGCGATGATTCCTGCTTCTCTTGCATGGTTCTTAGCATTCAAAACATCATGAGGAATATTAGCCTTGGTCAATAATTCATCGACGATTTCTGATTTCTCGACTGAAGTAGTACCAATCAAAATAGGTTGTCCATGAGCATGTCTATCTTTGACATCAGCTATTAAAGCAGCGTATTTGGCATCCTCTGTTCCGTAAACGGAATCGATATCGTCGAAACGAGCGATAGGTCTATTTGTTGGAATAGGGACGACACGCATGTTGTAAATCTTACGGAATTCTTCCTCTTCAGTCTTAGCGGTTCCGGTCATTCCAGAAAGCTTGTCATAAAGACGGAAGAAGTTCTGGTAAGTGATTGTAGCAACGGTGATAGTCTCAGGTTTGATTTCAACATGCTCCTTTGCTTGCAAAGCTTGTTGAAGTCCATCTGAATATTCACGACCTTTCATGACACGTCCAGTGAAGGAATCGATTAAGAGAATTTCGTTGTCAGCGACCATGTATTCAGTATCACGGGCGAAGATGAAGTTTGCTTTCAAGGCCTGTTGAATACGGTGGTAAAGATCAGCATATTTTGGAGAGAAAAGATTTTGAATTCCAAAAGCGGCTTGAATCTTATTGATACCTTCATCTGTCAAAGTAGCAACTTTCTTTTTGATATCGATAGTGAAATCTTCATCTTTTCTCAAAGATTTGACAACTCTATCAGCTGCTTCATATGAAGAAGCTGAAACTCCGCTTCCACCAGATATGATCAAAGGAGTTCTTGATTCATCGACTAAGATTGAGTCGGCTTCATCGACGATGGCATAGTGCAATCCGTTTCTACGAAGAACACGATTTGCAGGAGAAGTAGCCATATTATCACGAAGGTAATCGAATCCTAATTCATCGTTGGTTGAGTAGGTGATATCACATTTGTAGGCGTTTTGCTTCTCTTGGGTGTTCTTTTCACGGGAGTTGATTCCAACAGAAAGACCCATGAAACGATAAATCTGACCCATCCAGTCAGCATCACGGCTTGCCAAGTATTGGTTGACTGTGACTACGTGAGTTCCTTTTCCTTCCAAGGCGTTCAAATAAACAGACATGGTAGCAGTAAGTGTTTTACCTTCACCTGTCTTCATTTCAGCTACATCGCCTTCGTTTAAGACAGTAGCACCGAAAACCTGAACAGGGTAAGGATATTGACCGATAGTACGTCTTGCAGCTTCTCTAGCAGCAGCAAAAGCTTCAGGAAGAATGTCGTCGACAGAAGCTCCGTTTGCGAGCATTTGTTTGAGCTTAGGAGTCTCTTCCTTAAGCTTAGCATCTGTCATTTTCTTGAATTCATCTTCATAATCAAAAGTAGGGCGTGCTTTTTTTCTGATTTTGGCGTATGCACGTGCGTCGATTCTAAATAATTTTTCGAGGAAACCCATTTTTTACCTCCAGTCGATATAAAATAAATGGCACTCAAATAAAAACGAGTCCTTAAGACTAGCAAGAAAGAGTATAAAGCATATAACTATTATTAGAAAGTTTATATAAAAAGGTATTGAGATTATAAACAAAAGAATTTTGGATTTTTTTATTTTTGGTTATAATAAGGGTTAACAAACGAGGTCAAACTGATGGAACTATATGAGATTTCACTGCTGACAAGTCTTTGGATTATCATCATATTTGCAGTATTATTTTTTGGATTACTTTATTTGAATTTCATAAAGAGAAAGAAAATCTTGAAGAATGGATTGGGTGATGAAGAAATTCTAAAGAATCTTAGAAAAAAATATAGACAATTCTTTTATGATAAATGGCAGATAAGCAAAAAGAATTCATCAGTTCCACTTTATACCTTAGCTAATTCTCCAACTTTGATAGCTGCTAAAAACAATTCTGGTAAGCTCGATGAAAGTCAATCTTTAGTTTCTACTTTATCTAAAACAAGAGGCAAAATATCCGGATGGAGTATGTTCGGAGTTGGAATTTGTGCTGTATTAATAGCTGTTTGCTCAATTTCAGCTACAGCTGGAGTTTATTACAAAATAAATGAGAGACCATTTATCTTAAACAACATTGAATATAGAGTTTTGAAAACAGATGGTTTGGATGATTCGACTAAAGAAGTATCGATTAAAAAGAATTCATTGGTCAGCTTTAAAAGAGATGATTTCTCATCTATAAAAGAAGGAGACATCATCGCATATTACACACCTGAATTTGATGCAGTCAACATAAATAGAGTTGTAAAAGTAGAAAACGTAAATGGATCAATTCTATTTGAATGTCAGGACTATAAAGAAGAGACTATTGATGCTAAAAATACTAGCATTGATGAAAAAAGATATTTAGGAAAATATTCAGGTTATAACAATTACGGCTTAGGAGTTACATTTGGATTTATAGCTTCCGATTTTGGAATAGTAACTCTTTATTTTATGGCACTGGCCATTTATTTCTACACATATTGTTTTGCCGATATCGACTTCACTTATAGCAAACGTGAATTCTATTTAGCTCAAGGAGTAGATGAGCAAAATGAAAGAAGCTATAAAGAAGAGATAGCGAGATTAAACAACAGCAATAAACCCTTAAGGTAACACGATTACTTTATTGGATTTCTGGCTTACGCCTATTCTTATTTTCTTTCCAAACAATATTTTTCCATCCATAGGATAGAAACAAGCATGAGTATCTTTTCTTGTGACTAATGGAGATTCATATTCGATAGTCAAATATACAGATTTAAGCATGTTGTTTTCATGTACTTCTACAACTCTTCCAGTATAGATTGAATATGTTTTAGAGATAGACAATTCTTTTATAACTGGTGAAATTGCGATTACTGTTAATATCAGAAAAAGACAAGATAGAACAGATGTTGTAATAAATAATCCTAATCCTATTTCTTTTTGAAAGAAATAGCCGAGAATCATTGCGATGATACATAGAGTCAACAATATTCCATCTCTATAAAAACTAGACATTTGTTTTTTCACAGTCATAGTTTTAAATACTTCAGTTCTTTTCATATGTAGTTTGCCTCAATCTTCTCTCTTCATCCATCAATTTATCTAATCCTCTTCCGTTATAGCAAACATAGAAGAAACATGTAAAGACTATTCCAATCATAGTGGCTTTAGATCCTATAGACAATCCTGGTGTTTCAAAATCTAATTGATATAAAGCTTCACCTTTATCGGCTATAAATCCGACGAATCCACCTTGAGTTTTATAGGTTGTTACAGTCTGCCAGCCCTTCTCTTTTTTATTCTCGGAATCATCGCTAGTCTTTGAATTGATATCGGTTGGATAATCCCATTTCTTCAATGTCCATCCATTCTCTCTAGGAATATTTAAAACAACAACTTTTCCTTTTGAATAGTTGGTTGTGAATCTAACTCTATCGCCTCTTCTATATTCGACATTTATAGGCTCAGCTTTTAGTTTATCTATAGCGAGTTTGTAATCGGCATAACTGGATTGATATATATAAGGTTTAGATATAGAGGTGTTGTCATCCTTGTTCTCAAACAAGTAACCAATAATTCTCTTCACAGGTTTTCTTACATAGAAACCATGAGCTTTCTGATATTTAGAATAGCATTCTTCTCCACTGGTAACATCATTTCCGTCTTCATCTACGAAATGCCATTCATAATGATCTGGTGTGTTAGTGGATAGGTAAACAGGATTATCTTCACTTGCTTGAGGTGCGAATAAGCTTCCATTCTTCTTTTCTATGACTACTTTTGTATAGTATTTCAATCCTTTTAAGGAATTTCCTTTTAAGTTATCCATATCTATCTTTGTATCAGCGGGATAGATATAGTGATCGATTTTAGTAGTGTCGTTAGGATCTAACCCGGTTATATAATTTCCATTTTCGTCCCAATGAGAAGCATAAACTGTATAAGATAAGTTTCCGAGTCTTTGTAACATGCTGGTATTGGTAGAAGCAGTCAACACGTTGTTGGAGTTAGTATAAATAATAGCTTTGTCAGTAAGGTTGAATCCGTTGAATACGATGTGGTGAGAATCTCTAATAGTGAATGATAGATTGTATTTATCATTTACATATTTATCATCTTTTTTTATGAATTCGACATCGTAATCGTTATTGAAGTATTTGATATTTCCACTGTATCCATAGATTGTAGGAGTAAATGTCATCTTTAAAGTTGTGGAAGTTTGGAAACTAGAAGAACTATTTGTTTTAGATATTGAAATCAAATGTTTGTTTAAATCAGCTACCAAGTTCTCATCTTTTAAATCATCTTCATCCATGATTGCATATCTTAGATATGCATATTCATTGGCGTCTGTATTGTTATATTCATACATAGCAGAGCTGTTTAAGACAGTGTCGAAAGCAAATCCTAAGTTGATATAGTCGTTGTTTAAATAAATGTCTCTAGCTAGTGTTCCATCGCTTTGTTGAGCTTTCAAGGAGTCTTGTAAAGCAACGAGTGATGTTCTTTCAGCTTCATCTACAGTGTTAGGGTTAATATCTTGTATATTTACATATCCCCAAGGAATATTATTGTCTTTCTTAGTGCCATCTTCATTTCCGTGACGAACCATATAGTATTTGACACCTAAGAATGTTTCAACATTAGATCTTCTATTGTGTTCACCCATAGACCAGTTTCCACTGGTGTATCCTAGGTTGCTCCAGTCTATAAAGTCTTGAGCATTGAAAGCGTAGTTAGAATTGAATGCTGATAATGAATCGTGACCGACTACCAATCCTAAATTGGTGTTGTTTCTATCCACAGTGCTGTTGAAAACACGATATATAGAGGAATCGTATTCTTTTAATTTGTTTATTAAATTTGTTTCATTGGATACAATTCTATTACCTTGGCCATTTGAATATTCAAGATTAGATATATCGCCGAATCCATGGTTTAGGATGACTGTGTTGCCCATCGCAATAGCTTCTATAGAGACTAATAACAATGTAGCTTTGTTAAATTTCTTTCCGTGGAAGAAATGACGCATCACTACGTATCCTACGATGTCTATTCCAAATTGGAATGGGAGAATTAACAATCTTTCCCACCATGTTTCATCGGCAAAAGGATATCCATCTTTATATAAAACATATTGGTTGTTTATAGCCCAAATGGATAATACATAAGCTGTTATTTGAAGGATTACTAGTATCGCCATTGAAGCGTCTAGATATCCTCTGGATATTTCACGTCTTTCATCTATTGTTTTACAAGCAAATGCAATCATCCACGATATAGGAAGTAAGTAGAATCTAGCATATCCGACTGTGAAGGCACTAAACAAGTAATAGAAGAAAGGAACTGACATGAAGAATATGGTGAAAAATCCACCGATTATTGTGCCTATTCTTTTCTTTTTAAAAGCGTATAAATATCCGACAAAAGTCATCAATAGCAAAGGTACAAATATATAGGATGATCCGGAGAGATTGTCGTAGTAGCTGACTTGTAGAAGGTTATTTGAAAAGGAGGCCAAGTTCATGAAAACTAAGCTATTTAAAGGATAAATCTTTCTATAGGAGATATATTCACTGGAATAATCAAATTGGAATAAGACTTTAAATATTTTATTCAAATCGTTAGATTTGAATGCATTCATCAAATCATCTAAATAAGATGATTCATTGATTCTAGGCATGGACTTAACATTCATAATACTAGGAAGCAAAACAAATGCACTCAATAATATTCCTAACAAGAAGCAAGTGACACCCATTCCAAATACAGCCCATCTAGTTTCACTAGTCTTCATTTGCTTCCAACATTGAATATATCTAAATATAGAATAGAGACATGATCCAATCATAAACACAGCTAAGAAGAAGTAGTTGCTCAATCCGACTAAGAAGAAAGCTACTATTAAAAGTCTGGGATCTCTTTCTTGTATTACTTTTTCAATTCCATAAAGGATAAGAGGAAAGAAAGCAAAAGCATCTAGATAGAAAGCAAACCAAAGATAGTAAGTCACCCACCCACAAAAAGCAAAAGCAACTCCCCCAATTCTTCTACTTCCTACAGAAATATTAAACATTCTAAGATATAAATAGAAAAAGAATCCACCTAAAACTATTTTAACTATGTATAAAATTGCTATCTCTTGTGGAATCCATGAACGTGGGAATATCAATGTTATCAATGTAAATGGCGAGAACAAACCATAGAAGCTGTCAGCACCGATGGTGTTGACACCTAATCCAGTAGAAGAATCCCATAGACTGAAATGACCGGTATTGAAGAATCTATGCCATTGATCGTACATTTGATAAGGCATAGTTTGGGATTGAAGATATCCATCTCCGGAAAGAGGAATAGTGAAGTTATAGCAAATCAATGTATATCCAAATATGAGAATCGCTACTATTGTCAGCCAGGCTAAAGTTATTAGGTTATCTTTGTTTCTTTTGACAAAGGAGGAAAGCCAAGATTTACCATTTGTTTTCAATCTTGAAAAAAATGTAGATAATCTTGCTATGGCTTCGTTTGTTAAATCTAATATAGGATGACTTTTTTCCATATTTAATTCCCTCCTTTTAAACAAAAACGCCCTTCAAAGATAGAAGAGCGTCAGATGACTTCTTTATGGATTAGTAGTTGAGAAGTTTCTTTCCGAACTTAGCGTTGTTGTACAGTCTCTTTATAGCTACCTTCTTAGTATATCCATATGTCAACCACTGAGCTAATATTGTCAAGAATGCAACAGCGGGTAACAAATAATATCCGGTCTTCAACACAGAGACATATCCTTTAGCATTTGTTGTTTCAAGTTTAAATAAGACTTCATTACGATAAGTTCTAGTGAATGAATACTTGAGCAAGTAGTTGGAGAAGTTAAGCATCATAAACAATCCAACTATAGAGAGAATCACTGTCGATGTAATAACCAATGCTTTCTCATGTCTTCTCGAGAATAAAGGAAGCATAGCGGCAATGATGAATAAGACAAATTCAGCTATAAAGAACACATTGAATTGACCCGAGTGTCTGCTAGTATTCTCTACGTAGGTTCCAAAGGCTAAAGTATAAAACTTTAGACTCATTTCTCCATCAGCAGTATTGTTACGAATAGTTACATAAGGTAAGAATATGAATCCTATGAATAAGGCTATTCCAACAAGAGCTGTCACACCGAATCCCCATTGAGTGATTCTAGCACTTGATAAATCGCCGATCTCATTTTTGATAAAGTCTTTCTGAACTTTGCTATCAAATAAGGCTTCTTCAGTATCTAATTCTCTTTTTCCCATACCTTGATATCTCCTTTCCTTTCATAACTTATTCATATTTTATAAGATTTCTTATATTAAAGATAGTAAAAATATATAGTATTGTTTTGGTTCATAATGAAACTACCTTACTAATGATAAAAATAGTTTCTTAATTTGAGTTTTATTAAAATGAATATTGCTAGATTGTATGATACAAAACCTTAAACATGCAACAATGATTTCTTGTTTACTTTGTGTTAAGTCTTGATAAAATTATTTTACTATGTAAGGGATATCGATTATGGCATTTATAGAAGGAAGAGCATTGACAAAAGACTATGGCAAGGGTGAAACCCTTGTCCATGCATTAAAAGGTGTTTCTTTTTCAATCGAAAAAGGTGAATTTGTCGTCATCTTAGGAGCTAGTGGAGCAGGAAAGACAACACTTTTAAATCTGCTGGGTGGAATGGATAATGCTTCTGCTGGAAATTATTTTCTAGCTGGAAGAGATGTATCTAAATTCAACAGCCGTCAATTGGAAGACTTTAGAAGAAACGATATCGGATTTGTTTTTCAATTCTATAATTTGATGGAAAACCTTACTGCCTATGAAAATATTGCTTTAGCTGCTTCTATAGTGAAGAAACCTTTTGATCCTAAAGAGATATTGAAAGATGTCGGATTAGAGAATAGAGCAAATAACTATCCTTCTCAATTGTCAGGTGGTGAGCAGCAACGCGTCTCTATAGCTAGAGCAGTAGTGAAGAATCCAAAATTATTGCTTTGTGACGAGCCTACTGGAGCTTTGGATAGCAAGACAGGAAGCAAGATTATAGAACTGCTTTATTCCTTATCGTCTAAATTTAATACTACGGTCATAATCGTTACACATAATTCGTCTTTAGCTAAAATAGCGACTCATTTGATTAGAGTCAGTGATGGTCAAATAGAGGAAGATTCTCATTTTCCACGTAAAGAATCCATAGAGGATATTGTATGGTAAAGAGCAAGAACAAATCATCCACATTCAATATTCTTTTCAAATCTTTGATGAGATCGATGAGAAAGAATATAAAGCAATTGATTTCTATCATTGCCATTTCTTTTTTGTCTCTCTGCCTTTTTGCTGGATTGACTTCTAATGCAAATAATATATTAGAAAGACAAAACAATTTGTATGAGAAGACAAATCTAGCAGATGTGTATGTGACCACTACAGGCTTAACTGACGATGACAGAACTGCTATGCGTACTCTCTATAACATAGATCTCATTGAAGAGAGAATTTATTTAACTGCAAACGTAAAGAACAGCAATGTTTATTTCGTTTCTACCGAAGCATCTCTAAAATTGTCCCATCCTTTGATAAAAGAAGGAGAAGAAGGATGTTTGATGATGAATTCTTTTATGAAGGATAAAGAATTATCTATCGGCGATAAGGTTTCTTTCACTATGACTAATCCTTTGAAAATGATGATTTCAACAATAAATAGTCAATACTCATCTTATATAAAATCTTTGCTGGATCAATTTGTCTTGAATGGTGGCAAGAATATAGTTTATGACGATGAAATAACATTTGATATGAACATAACAGGATCGATGTATCATCCTGAAGGTGTTCAAAATTCCTCGTTTTCTAATTCTATAGTTTCAGTCACAAATAATAGTTTTGCTACTTGTCTTTATAATCTTTTAAAAGTGAACTATAACAACAATGCGTTGGATTTAGCATTGAGATTGTTGAATTTAAACGCTAGCGAGGATTCATTGGTAAATTTAACTAGTTTGATGAAGAACAGCACTAATCAAATATTGATAAAGACAGATGATCCTGACACAGCTGTTTCTAGCATAAATGAATACTTTACTGGCAAATCCAATTTTATTTTAGCTTATAAAAGTTCATCTCTTCCATCGTATCAAGCTTTAAATCAGGACGTGACTCAAGCTATGCAGTTGACATTCGTCTTCCCTATCATTTTCTTCTTAGTTTCATTATTAATTATCCTAACTACTATTTCACAAATGATATTGAAGAGTAGAAGTGAAATAGGAGTGATGAAGGCTATCGGTGTTCCAAAGAAGAAAATATATTCTTACTTCGTTAGCTTTGGTGTTGTTCTATGTTCGATTGGAGGAATACTAGGATTCATAATAGGTCCTTTATTAATTCCGAATGTCATGGGAATTAAATATAATCTATTATGGGATATGCCTTCCATGTCTATACATTTCTTTTATTGGATGTCTATAGTCATGCTATTGGCATTGATAATTGTTGCGGGTTTATGTTCTTTTATCCTCTCTTATTCAGTTATAAAAGAAAAGCCTGCTGATACTTTGAGAACTAAGACTAATAATAGTGATAAAGGTTTGTATGCTAAGTATAAATCTTTTAGAGAAAAGCATGGATTTAGACCAGTGTCATTTGGAAAAAATCTAGGATTTGTCGGAGTGATCCTTTTATCAATCCATGATTTCTTTGTATTTATTTTTGGATTGAAAAATAAAGAAATAAAAGAAAAAAAGATAAAAGCTAATAAAAAGACTAAAGTTAATAACTTTGGCATAGTTTTAAAGATGTCTATTAGGAACATTTTGAGTAGCAAAGGAAAGAGCTTGATGGTTATTCTAGGAATGACGGGATGTACTGCTTTGTTAGTTTGTGGCTTTGGAATATCAGATACTTTGAACTATGGTGTTGATCTAGATTTTAACGTGAATGAATATGTCGAGATGAGTGTTAAACCTTCAGGAAATACGGACGATGTTTATAACAATCTTCTAAGTTTAGAAAATGTAGAGAAGGTTGAGAAAGTATCTCAAGCAGCTGTATCTGTTTCTTATGAATCTTCATTAGAAACAACATTGAATATTCTCGAAGATAATTCTAATTATTTTAAAGTTCCTTACTATGTCGATGGTGGTCTTACCATGGATCAAAGAACTGCTGAAAGATTGAATATCGAAATAGGCGACACTTTAAAAATTGTATTGAGTGGAAAGATATACGAAAGAAAACTGACTTATATCTTTAAATCTTCAGTTTTAAAAGGTGTTTTTGATAAAGCTAGTGGATATCCTAATACTACATTTTCTCCTACTACTTTTTATTTAACCTTGAAAGATTTATCCAAATCTGAAGAAACTAAAGAAGAAATAATGAAGCTAGATAATGTATCTTCTTGTAGCACTGCAAAAGATATTAAAGATAGAGCGGATTCTTTGCTTTCTACTATCAACATTATGACAGATGTAGTAAAAATATTCGCAATCTTATTATGTGTTGTAGTCATTTATAACTTGACTAGTTTAAATATCGCACAGCGTAAACGCGATATAGCTACTATGAAAGTTCTAGGCTTCCATTTTAAAGAGATAAGCATGACCTTGGCATATGAACTGGCTATAGACTCATTGATTGGATCTTTAATAGGATTGGCCTTAGGATTCCCATTAGCAGTATTAGTTTTATCAGTAAACAAAACTGATCTATTGACTTTCTTGTATCATATCAACTGGACTACATATATCATTTCATTTGTAATAGCATTTATAACTTCTATAGTTGTATCTCTATTGTTGAATTTCAAAACTAAAAAGATTCCGATGGCGGAATCTTTAAAGTCGATTGAATAGTCTAGTCTTTTAAATCTAAGGATTTATTTTATTGTATAAGAATTCGGATTTGGATTAGTAGGTGTCCACCATGCTATAGCTTCTAATATCAGTAATGCCAAAAGGAAAACTATCATTACTATGAAGATAATTCTAGTCAGTGTGATCTTCTTATTTTGAAGATTACAATCAGCTTTTGAAACAGCAAAGCAGAATATAGTGCATACTATTTCTAACATGTGAAGAAGGAATAGAGACCAAAACAAAATCATCGCTTGACCTTGATATGCAAATGCGATGAATAAGCATCCAGTTGCAGAGGCCATAGCTAAGAGAAAAGCTATGAATATCTTTAAATAGAGATGCTTATATCCTGATTGATTTATTCCATTCTTTTCATTATTGTTTTTATCTTCCATTTGAATCATCATCCTTGAGGATGTCTTTATACATCTCTACTCTTCTATCTCTGAAAACACCCCAATCTATTCTATTGTCTCTAACGGCATCTAAATCGAATTCATGGATGATGAATCCTTCATCGTCCCTACCTTTTGATTCGACGATGTTACCAAATTCGTCGGCGATGAAAGAAGAGCCGAAGAATTTCATGGAAGAGTTATTAATTGATTCGACTCCAGTTCTATTGGCTGCTATGACAGGCATGATATTAGCTGCGGCATGACCTTGCATGACATGTTGCCAGTGGTCTTTAGAATCTTTTGTTAAGACAGGTTCTGATCCTATAGCTGTTGGATAAAGCAACATCTCAGCACCTTTCAAAGCCATGATTCTTGCACATTCTGGGAACCATTGATCCCAACAAATGGCAACACCTATGTTTCCAAACTTTGTTTTGAACACTTTAAAACCTGTGTTTCCTGGAGTGAAGTAGAATTTTTCTTCATAGCATTCACCGGTTGGAATATGAGTCTTTCTATAGACTCCAAGTTTTGTTCCATCGGCATCGATGATGCAAATGGAATTGTAATAGACATTCCCACATCTCTCAAAGAATGATATAGGTAAGACTACATTCAATTCTTTAGCTAATTGTTGATAATGTGCTAAAGTTTTTGAAGTTTCATATTCTTCAGCTAAAAGATAATTCTTGTAGTTTTCTATTTGGCAGAAATAGTCCCCTTCAAATAATTCACTAGGGAGGATGATGTCAGCTCCGGCTTCTTTAGCTTGTCTTATTAAATTGTCTATCTTTTCTATATTTCCATCATATGAATTGGTTGATTTGAATTGAAGTGCAGCAACCTTTACTTTTCTCATTTTAGTCTTCCTCCTTTAAATTGGGCATTGGAATTTGTTTTGTAATACAGTGTATATTTCCACCACCCAATAGAATTTCTCTTCCTGGAATCTGTATGATTCTCTTCTTTCCCTTATAGAAGGAATTCAATATATCATATGCTTTTTGATCGTTTGGATCATTGAATGTTGGAAGGATGATAAACTCTTTTCCCATATAGAAATTGACATATGATCCAGCTAATCTGTTTCCTTGTTCTCTTACTATGGCGTGGTCATCGTTTGCTAGACTCAATTGTTCTTCTTTGTTCATGTATAGAGGCCCAGGAACAGGCATTTCTATAACTTCTATTTTCTTTCCATCGGCTGTGGTTTCATTTTTTAATACTTCTAAATCAATCTTATATCTTTCATACATAGGATCGTTCTTATCATCGATTGAAGCTAATAAGACATGTGTTTCATCTAAGAAACATGCCATATTGTCTACATGACCTGATGTTTCATCGTTATAGACACCGTAAGGAAGCCAAATTATTTTCTTTTGACCTAATACTTTCTTTAAAGTGTCTTCTATTTGATTTTTGGTGAGATTAGGATTTCTTCCTTTGGATAAGAGACATTCTTCAGTAGTCACTAATGTTCCTTTTCCGTTTGTGTGAATTGATCCACCTTCAAGGATGAAATCCTTGATTTTAAACTCATCTATATTTAATGAGTTTAAAAGAGGTGTTCCCATCGAATTGTCTTTGTCCCATGAATCATAAAGACCATTATATGTTCCACCCCAAGCATTGAATCCCCAATTCACCCCACAAATCTTACCTTCATTATTTCTTGTGAAGACTGGTGCGTTGTCTCTAGCCCAAGAATCATCGTATTCGATAGGTAAGACTTGAACATTAAAGTTAGAAAACAAAGGAGACAATATATCTGTATTTTTGTTCAAAGCTTCTTTTGAAGCTACTACATAGACTTTTTCGAATTGAGCTATAGATAGAATTACAGACATGAAGTCCCAAAGAGCTGATCTAGCGTCATTTCTCCAAACATCAGTTCTAAAAGGAAGTTCAACTACTGTTCCAAGATGTTCTTCGCCTTCAAAAGGCATTGAATAAGAATCATTTAAATATTTTTCTTTTGATAGTTCCATTTTATTTATTTAATCCAGCCGTATAATTCTATCAATTATTAGAACAAATTGTATTTATATAGTTATTAAATACTTGGTTGTGATTGTTATATAAAATAATTAAATATGTAAATTAGTCTTTCCACTGCTTTAATCAGTGTGGATTATCAATTGTTGAGAGATTAAATAGTAATATGCTTTTGAATGCTGGTTTGTTTTGAATAAAGCCGCTCTCAAAACCATAGGTCAACATATCTTATTTATTATATTTAGCCTTTATAATATTAGTTTGCATGGAGGAAAAAATAATGAGTTTTGAAGCTATTACTGAAGATGAGTTGAAGAAGTTTAAAAAAGAATTTGCTGAATCTAAGAGTGAAGCTGTTCAAGGTGCTGTTATGGCTCAGGGTATTCCAGCTGTTTCAATCAATAAATCTGTTGAAGCCTTGATGACTCACCAATATTCTATTAATGTCGAGTCTGGAGATATCACCAATCAAAAGAGATCTGGACGTTGCTGGATGTTTGCTGCTACCAATGTAATGCGTCTCGAGGTCATGAAGAAGTTAAAAATTAAGAATATGGAACTTTCTCAAGCTTATCCTTTATTTTGGGATAAGTTAGAGAAGTCTAACTTCTTCCTTGAGAATATTCTTAAAACAATCGATGAACCTAACGGATCACGTATCACTGATTTCCTTTTGTCTTCTCCTATAGGAGATGGTGGCCAGTGGACAATGTTTGTAAACTTGGTTGAAAAGTATGGTGTATGTCCTAAGGATGTCTATCCTGAAACTGCATCATCTTCTAATACTCAAGCTATGGATAAGTACATAACATTGAAGCTTCGCGAATATGCTTGTACCTTGAGAAAGTTACATCAAGAAGAAAAGAAAACAGTTGAAGAACTTCGCCCTTTGAAAGAAAAGATGCTTTCTGAAGTCTATCATATCTTGGCTGTTTGCTTAGGCGAACCTCCTGTTAAGTTTACTTATGAGTATGTCGATGAAGACAAGAAGTTTGGTCGCATTGCTGACATTACTCCTAAGGAATTCTTCGACAAGTATGTCGGATTGAAATTGGATGATTATGTTTCAGTTCTCTCTTGTCCTGGTCCTCGTTATCCGTTTGAGAAGGCCTTTACTGTCAAGTACCTCAACAACGTTGAAGGTGGAAACAAAGTCTTATACATTAACCTTCCTATCGAAAGAGTTAAAGAGCTTGTAATCAAGCAACTTTCCGATAATAGAGTTGTATGGTTCGGAAGTGATGTCGGACAGTTCTCCTACACACCTGATGGTGTGATGTCTACTGAGATGTGGAATGTCAACAAGGTACTTGGAACTGAGTTTGGAATGACCAAAGCCGAAAGAGTTGATTATGGCGAATCCTTGATGACTCATGCTATGGTCATCACTGGTGTCAATCTCGTCGATAACAAGCCTAACCGTTGGAGAGTTGAAAACTCTTGGGGTGATGCAATCGGTGATAAAGGCTACTTCGTCATGTCCGATGACTGGTTCAATGAGTTTGTCTATCAAGCAGTCATCGACAAGAAGTATTTGACTGAAGATGAAGTTAAGATCCTCGAACAAGATCCTATCGAACTTGAAGCTTGGGATCCTATGGGTTCTTTAGCTCTTTAGTTTCGATTGATGTAAAAGACTCGGCTTTAAGCCGAGCTTTTTCTTATGCTTAGCTAGGATATTCCTTCCACTCTCACACATAGGAACAAC
>QZWM02003922.1:3007-30507 GCA_003829775.2 Junco hyemalis
CCATGTCCCCTTCCCACGCGTCACCCCCCAGATTCCCCTATGGAGCCACCCCAAACTCCCCACCCGACCCCTCGAGGCTCCGTGTGCCCCCTCTGACGGCCCCGTGTGCCCCCAGCCCGGGGCTCGCCCCCCGGCCCCGGAGTCCGTGCGGCGGCAGAAGCGCCGGGAGCTGGACGCGCGGCGCTCCAAGTGCCGCATCCGCATCGGGGGGCACCTGGAGCGCTGGTGCCGCCTCAAGGAGCAGCTCGGCTTCGCCCTGCACTCACAGCTGGCCCAGTTCCTCCTCGACAGGTCAGCAGCGGGGGCTCAAAACCCACAAAAACCCCCAAAAACCTGCCTCTGATGGGAAAAAAAATCCGAGTGTTCTGCCTGCTCATCTCTGTCTTCCCGTGCAGGTACAGCTCGCACGGCTGCACCTGGAACACAGGTGAGCTTCCCTTCCCTGTTCCGTGTTGGCATCCAGTGGTTTGGATCCAGATGGAGGATTCTTCTTGGGTTGGGTGCTGGAGGAGCACCTGGAGCTGCTTTTGGGTTTGCTCATCCCGCCAAGCATCAGGCAAATCCTCTGTGTTCCCTATTTCGGGCCTCCCCAGTTTTTGGACCTCCCCAGTTTTTGGCCTCCCAAACTCTTTATTGGGAAGCTGTTTCACAATTCCCCTTAACAAGGACAACCACAAGAGCCTGAGGAAGGTGGACAGGGCCTTGCAGGTGTCCCACCACCCCCCCCCCCCCGCCCCCACAAAACCCCATTTTAGGGCTGTGTTTCACAATTTCTTTGTTTTCCCAGGAGAGCCGGAGCGGCTCCAGCCGGCTGCCCTGCAGCGCCTGGTGGTGCTGTCCCACGGCCACAGCCAGGAGTGTGGCTTTGTGCCTGACATCCAGCTGCCAGCAGCTGGCAGCACGGCAGCCCCGCTGGTCTGGGAGTGTGTGGCCGGCCACCGCTTCTCCTGGGGTGGCTCCGTGGTCCCCAAGAGCCCCTCCTATGACCCGGCCCAGGGGTGCGCCCCCTCCCCGGGCGCTGGGCGCCGGCGTTCGCTTCGCAGGGCCGCGCTGGGCTCCAAGGAGGCTGGAGAGGAGGGAACGGCCAGGTCACCCCGTGATGATGGGGATCGGGGCCAGGAGATGGGAGATGGTGATGATGGTGGCACAGGTGAGCTCCTCCAGGTCACCTTTCTGCCCTCAGCTCCCCTTGACTGCCCCCACCTTCAGCCCCACACTCAGTTCTAGTTCCAGTTCCACCCTGGGTTCTTCCTAGGGTGGTTCCAGTTCCACCACCATCCCAGCAGGATCTGCCCCAACCCCAGGCCTCTCCAATACCCCCATCCTTCCCGACTCTCCACCTCTCCCAGCTCTTCCTCACCGCCCTCCTGTCCCCTTCCAGCCCCTCAGGTGTCACTGGAACCAGGGCCTGTGGCAGCAGCTGGCAAGAGGTGAGTGGTGGCACCCACTATCGTCCATCCCCTGGTGATTTGTCCGTCTGACCCATCCCTGTGTCCCCAACCTTGATCTGTGCTTGTCCAGGTCGTTGTCCAGCAGCTCCAACCCAGGGGACGATGCAGAGCCGGGAGCTGAGGCCCGAGAGGAAGAGGAGGAAGAGGAGGAGGATGAAGACTTTGCCAAGGGTGATGACCTGGCCTACACGGATGACCTGCGTGATGAGAACTATCACCCATCCCTGGACAGGTGGGAGAAGCCAGGAGGAGCTGGGAATAGTGTCCGTGTGGGGTTAATATCAGGGATTTCTGGGGTCAAAGGGCACGGAATTTTGGAGAGGCATTTTCATCGTGTCTCACCTGGGGGAGGGTCTTTGCCATGTCCAGCTGTGTCCAACCATGTCCAGCTGTGTCCAACCCTTGTCCTGCCATGTCTAACCCATATTCTGCCGTGTCTAACCAAGTCCAGTCCATAACCAACCCATGTCTAACCGTGTCCAACCAACTCGTTCCCTACCACATCCAACCCATCTCTTGCCCCCTCAAGCCCCCAAACCCCCTCACCCACCCCTCTCTGTGCCCCTGACAGCAAGTCAGAGCCACAGCGACGCCAGGGCCAGCCCAGGGCTCGCAGGAAGCCCATCAAGGAGGAGCAGCCCCTGCCCAGCCCTGGACCCTTGGAGGAGAAAAGTGGACGGGTCAGGTGAGTCACGGCAGCCACAGAGGTGAAGGGATGAGGGGAGGGGGTCAGAGGCATCATCTTGTGTGGTTGTTTTATTATTTTATTATATATATGATATTAAAAGAAAATGATATGTTAAAACTGCTAAAAGAATAGAAACATGGAGAATCTTGGCTCCATGTTTCAGAAGGATGATTTTTTATGAAACATATGATATTAAAAGAAAATTATATGTTAAAACTATACTAAAAGAATAGAAAGGAAAGATTTTATTAGGTTAGCAAGGAATAGAAAGGAGTGATAATAAAATCTTGTGGCTGACCAGAGAGTCTGAGACAGCTGGACTGTGATTGGCCATTAATTAAAAACAGCTACATGAAACTAATCAAAGATGCACTTGTTGCATTCCACAGCAGCAGATAATTATTGCCTACCTTTCCTTTCTGAGGCTTTTCTGCTTCCCAGGAGAGAAGTTCTTAGCAAAAAGATTTTTCATAAAATATTTCCATGACAATCTTGGGAGTGTCCAGTGCTGCTGGCCATGGGACAAGAGCTCTGTGTCCCCAAGGGGGGGTTCCAACCCTCCCCATGACTCTACTGACTGCAGGGCGGAGATGTTTATTGGTTTTTTTGGGTGCAAATGGGGTTTTGGCTCACAAACATCACTGTAGGGGCTTCGTGAGCCTGGTGTCACCCGCCCTGTCCCTTGTGGGTGCTCAGGGAACAAGGAGAGGCAGTCAAAGCTGCCATGGAGGGGGATGTGAAGACCCCCTGAACCAGACCCGTGGTGGGCACTGAAGCCTCCAAAACACTGGAGATTTTTTGGAACACCCCAAAATCCATCAATCCCACCACAACCTCCTCCACTGACGGATCCAAGGTTTCTCCAGCAACTCTGTGCCCAGTGTTGCCAGCTCTCCTTTCCAGGCACACAAAATTCAATGTTTTGTGCTAAAAAAAGCTTAAAGCAGCCCTCAGGGCTTCACTGGGGCTTTGCACAAGGGAAGCTTGGTTGGGGCTTGGTCTGTGCACAGCCTCGGATCCAACACACCGCAGCTGGATGGATTTTGACACAAAAAGGGGTAAAATCCCCCCTTTTTTTCCTGGAATCAGCCACAACTCTTCCTTCTGCCCCATCCCAAGTGTTTCCCCAGGTGAGTGTTGTCCCTCACAGCTTTGATTGACCCCTTTGGATCTTGCCTTTTTTTGGGACGCTGAATGCCCTCCCCTCTCCCAGCAGCTCCAGAACCACCCCAGATGTGGCTGGAAGAGGGACCACTCTTCCTGGAGACCCAATCCCAGTGAAGGTAATGCTGGAATTTGCTCTCCCCCTCTCCCTGGCATTGCAGATCCCAGGCTCCCAAATCCCGTGTGAGGGTAGAAAAGTCTGTGTTCTATCTGGGCCATTCTTTTTGGGGTCAAAAGTGAATTAAATGTGATATTTTTCCTGGTGTTCTTTGGGTTCTGCCTGATTTCCATCCCAAATCCCATGGTCTCCAAATGTGTCTAAACTTTTATCTGCAGGCTGGTGGCTTTTCTGAGGGGCTTGCAGCTCTCTGCCCTCTCCCAAAGCCAAGCCTAAGCTTCAAGTCAAGCCTTTTTTGGGTTGAGCTTGGTGACACAGATCATATTTTTAATATTTTGGTTCATTTTCCCCCATCTTTTGTCACAGCAAGTTGAAAATGGGAGATAAAATCCTCGTGTATGAGCAAAGCTGGACCTCACAGATGTCAAGGGGGTTCTCCTCTTCTCCCTTCCTCAGGTACAGTCACCCTGAGCTGATAAAAAACCTCTTTTCAAGAGATTTGGGACAAATACCCATGCTTGAGCATGGGCATCTCTCACCATCCCATTATTTCCCCTCCCCAAACCCCACTTTAATCCACTTTTTAATGGATCTTTCCTTAATTCCAGGGTGAATTAAGCTGCTATTTCCAGGGATCTATGGATGAATTATAGATCCAGCCAGGCTGGGAGCCAATTTCAGTGTCCTGGGACGCGTCCAAACCATGTGAAAAGGGTTTTGTAACAAGGAATAAAGAATTTATTCTGATTTTAAACGCCTGAAATGTGTTTGTTCCAGCGTGTCCTGCTGGTCTACAGGGTGGAAATGGGAGAAATGCAAGTCCTGAGGGTGATTTAATGTGGGATTTCCTGGAGAATCTTGGCTCTGGGTACAGTGAGGGGACACCAGGGCCTGGCTGAAAATGGCTTTTTCCTCTTGCAGGCAGCCACGGGCGAGTGACAAGGACGTGGCTCAGATCGGCCCCAAGAGGATCAGGTACCTGAGGAAGAGGAGGGAAGGGGCCAGGAAAGCTCCCAGGAAGAGCAGGATGGGCAGGAGACACCTCTGAAAGGCTTTTTTTTTTTTTTTTTGCTTAATTTTAAATGATTTCACGGGTGGGGAAAAGGGAAGGTGGGTGAGGAGGAGGGAGCTGGGGACAGATCCACATTCCAAAGCTTTTCCAACCCTCCTCCTCCTTCCTGATAAGGATTTTTTCCTGTGTTTTCCCTGTCAGGAAGGCAGCAAAGCGCGAGATCCTCCTGTGTGACTTTGAAGGCTGTGGAAAAATCTTCTCCAACCGCCAGTACCTGAATGTGAGCAGCACCTGGGAATCCTGGGGAGCCTGGGTGGGGTCTCCTGGAGCTGGAATTGGGAGCTGGAATTGTTTTTTTCCCCCTGGCAGCATCACCAGAAGTACCAGCACGTGCACCAGAAAACCTTCACCTGCTCTGAGCCCACCTGTGGGAAATCCTTCAACTTCAAGAAACACCTGAAGGAACACGAGAAGCTGCACAGTGGTGAGAGGGGCATTTCCAGGGGGAAATTGCACCTCCCTGTGAAATCCAGGATTACACATCCTCCTCTAGGAGTTACAACTCCCCTCTATGGATGGTGGCTCCTCTCAGGAGTCACACCTGCCTTATAGGTCATATTTCCACACTTTGTGTGGATTCCACTTGCTCCCATCAGATTCCCACCTTCCCCACCCATTCCCAAACTCCCACCCCTGGGAGCTTTCACTGCTGCCCTTTGCTCCCAGAATCTCTCCCTTATCCTCTCCATTCCCACGCTGGGAATTCTCCCAGCTCCCAGAGCACATCCTGATGGTTTTTCCAGGCCAGATCAGCCCCCAATCCCTTTTCTTTTCCTCCCAGACAAGCGGGATTACATCTGTGAGTTCTGTGCACGCTCCTTCCGCACCAGCAGCAATTTGATCATCCACCGACGGATCCACACCGGGGAGAAGCCCCTCCAGTTAGTCCCAGTACCATTTCCAACTTGCCAGTAAATCCCAGTCCCATTCCTGCCCCCCCCAGTAAATCCCAGTCCCATTTTCCACTTGCCACTAAGTCCCAGTCCCATTCCTGCCCCCCCAGTAAATCCCAGTCCCATTTCCAACTTGCCAGTAAGTCCCAGTCCCTTTCCTGCCCCTCCAGTAAATCCCAGTAAGTGCCACTCCCCAGTAAATCCCAGTCCAACCCCCCCCAGTAAGTCCCAGTCCCATTCCTGCAGCTCTGCTCAGCCTCAGAGTCTCTTGCCACCATTTTCAACCCAAAATCAGCTCCTCCAGCCAAAAGCTAGACTGAGATTCCCCCTGAGCTTTCTGCCCTTGGAGCTGGCTGTGTCCAGATGCAGCAGCTGCAGGGTAGTGTTTAATTAGGCACAGCTTAATGAGCTGAAACACGACCCATGTCCAAGCCATTCATGCCAGGAGGGCACTGGAGCTTCAACCCTGGCACATTCCAGCCCTGAGGATGGCAGAGCCGCTTCTCCCTGGGTTTTTCAATTCCTTCCAAAATGTACAATCTCCCCCAGGTGTGAGATCTGCGGCTTCACCTGCCGCCAGAAAGCCTCCCTGAACTGGCACATGAAGAAACATGACGCCGACTCCTTCTACCAATTCCCCTGCGACGTTTGTGGCAAAAGGTTTGAGAAACGGGACAACGTCACCGCCCACAAGAGCAAGAGCCACCCCGGGGGGCTCCCCCAGCCCGAGGGGACCCAGCAGCAGCCCCCGGAGCCCCCCGGGCCCGTGGAGGCCCTGGAGCTGCTGGGGGCTGTGCTGGGGACTGGGGGGGACACAGGGAGGGCCCCACTGGAGTTTGGGGTGGGGGTGTTGGGGGGGGATCCACCCCAAGGGCAGGGGAGGGGTGAGGGGGAGTCCTAGAGGGCTCATCCCCCCCCCCCCAGTTTGGGGGCTGGAGCAAAATCTGGGATGATGCTGGACCCTCCAGGTGCCAAAAATACACGGGACAGGCAAAATCCCAGTTTTTCAGCCAAATCCTAGATGAAATCCCAGTTTTCCAGCCAAATCCTAGACGAAATCCCAAGTTTTCAGCCAAATCCCCTTTTTTTTGCCAAATCCCAGTTTCCCTTGAGCCCAGCATTATTGCCACAAGTGGATCCTCAATAAAGACTTATTTTGGGTAAAAGTGGGATTTGGTGCCAGATTTTTATGGAAAAAAAAGATAGAAAAATTTGGGCGATCTGGACACAGGCAAATGGGTTGGAGAGAGGGTGGAGACACCAAAAACCCAGGAACTGGGGACCCAAACTGGGATGAGAGGGAGATCCCAGTGAGTCTGTGCCCCCAAACTGGGATGGGTGGGAGCAGACATTTGAGCTGTGCCCCCAAACTGGGATGAGAGGCAAGGCCCAGTGGGGTGTGCCCCAAAACTGGGAGCTCCCAGTGCTTCAAACTTCTCCTTTAAACTTTTATTTAAAAACTCTGATTTAAACCAGAATTTGGACTTACAGATACTTGGAAGCTCCAAGTTGGGACCATTTAGTGAATTGCAAGTGCCCCCAAAACCCGTCAGTACTCCACCCCAGCAGGCTGGGGACAAGGACATCTCTCTGTCTCCATCCCCTCCCAAAGAGGAGCAGCTTCTCCTCCTCTATCCCAGCACCATAAACCCCCAAGTTATCATGTTTTAGGGTTGTTTTTTTGTTTTGCACAGCAACTTTTATTTCCCCACTAACAGTGACAGGGCAAAGGACACGAACAGCAGCACTGGGAAGGGCACGAGGGGAGCGGGTAAGATCACACCTGGAACACAGAACCCCGTCCCCAAGCCCCCCCCAGCCCAGCTTTGGGGTGACCTTAAACATCCCAATCCCATTGCTGGGATCCTGGCACTCCAGGGGCTCAGAATTTAGGGGCAGAGAAAGGGAGATGGAATGAGGGGGTACAGTGGCAGAGATGAGGAGGCAAAAAGGGACATGGGGGGAAATGGGGGCCAATGGGGAGATAAGGACACGAAAAGGGGGGGACAGTAGAGGAGAGAGGGGGTCACTCAGCGACAGCAGGATGGGCTTGGCCCTTTCCCCAGGGAGGATGGGATGAGTCAGGATGGGATGGGTGAAAATGACCTGCAAAGCAACGGTGCCCAAACTGGGGAAGGGGGGGTGGATACGAGACCCCTCCTCTCACACGGCATTTTAGGGGTGAGGGAGGGACACAAAGCTTTGGCTACTATTCGAAGTAAGATGGGATCAGCCTCTCCCTGTTCCACGGGGCTCCAACTCCAAAGAAAAAAAACACAAAATGAACTCTACAGGGGGTGTTTAACCAGCAACGGGGACGGGGTGCTCAGGTAGCCCACCCCCTCACCAACCAACACCCCTGAGGAAGATTTTTGAGGGTAAAAAGACTCAAAAACTTTGAACTCCAACAGGAAAAACAAAAACTGAACAGCCAAGGGTGAGATTTGGGAAGCAAAGGAAAACCTAAGGATGGCAAGGGGGAGAGAGAGGGACGGACACCACCAGCGAGTGGGGCAGGGGCTCAGTTGCAGAGGGACAGCAAGGAGCCCATGTAGAAGAGCCAGAAGAACCTGAAGATCCTCTAAGAGAAGGCTCCAACTCCAAAGAAAGAACACAAAATGAACTCTGCAGGGGGTGTTTAACCAGCAATGGGGAGGGGGTGCTGAAGTAGCCCCCTTACCAACCAACGCCCCTGAGCAAGATTTCTGAGGGTAAAAAGACTCAAAAACTTTGAACTGCAACAGGAAAAAAAAAATCCAAGGGTGGGATTTGGGGTGTTTTGCTCAGAAGCAAAGGAAAACCTAAGGATGGCAAGGGAAAGAGAGAGGAGGGGAACACCACCAGCGAGCGGGGCGGGGGCTCAGTTGCAGAGGGACAGCGAGGAGCCCACATAGAAGAGCCAGAAGAATGGGAAGATCCTCTCGGAAAAGGCGGCGGTGAAGGTGAAGATGGGAGCCATGTTGTCGGCGTTGTAGAACGCCACCCACCCTCCCTCGTAGTCCAGGTACACCCCGATCTTGCGCGGCCGCTCGCACAGCGACAGCGGCGTCTCGGGAGAGGTGAACGCCTGGTACTGATCCCAATTCTTGCCCTTCCAATTGAGCCCCACCGCCCAGATGCCCTCCTCGGGGGCGAAGTCGACCTTCTCCTTGCGGCGCACGGACTCGCGGGCGGCGCCCAGCACCCAGCTCTCCCCGTCGCCCACCTCCACCTCCCAGTAGTGGCGGCCGGCGGAGAAGCCCTCGGAGGCCAGGACGCAGAAGGCGTAGTCGAAGCGCTTGGGGTGCGCCGGCAGCTCCTGGGGGGCCCCGCGCAGGCGCACGCTGCGCTTGTCCTCCGACAGCACCAGGTAGGGGTTGGCCGTGTCGGGGTCCAGGGAGAGCTCGCCTGCGGGGGGACGGGAGGGGGGTGGTGATGTGAATAGTGCAATATCATTAATTGTATTAATGCTATTAATAGCTGTGGTGGTGTTGGCAGGGGGCCGGGGGTGAGGGTTAGGAGGGAAGGGACAAGAGTGTTGGCTCCGTGTTTGAGGGGGATTGATTTATTGTTTTCACATACTATTGTATTAAATAATACTATTGTAATAAATAATGATTTACTCTTTTATGATACTATTGTGTTAAATAATAATTAAATTATAATTAAATTATAAATAGATTATAATTAAGTTGTTAACAAATTAATATTTAATTATTAATAAATTATAAATAAATTACAATTAAATTATTAATTCTAATTAAATTCTAAATAAGTTATATCCTAATTATATAGTTGAATTATATAAATGTAAATTAATTATACATTAGTTACTTAAATATTAATTATTATATAATTAAATATATAGTGATTTTTATAATTTAATTATATATTTAAATTATAATATATTGTATTAAAACTATAGTAAAAGAATAGAAGAAATTATTTCGTCAGAAGGCTAGCTAAGAATAGAATTTTCTGTGCCCCAAACCAGAGGGGAAGGACCCAGGTGAAGCCACCTGGAGCATCCTGAAGAGCCTACACAGAAGCCAAGCCCAGCAATTCCAAGCTCAACCCTTGGAAAAGGCAGGTTAGACTCCCCCAAAAGCCCCAATCCCAGCAAATTCCCACATTATCTCTTGGAAAAGGGAAGTCACAGCCCCAAATCCCAGCCAATTCCATGCAAACCCCTGGAAAAGAGAGCTGTTATCTCATTCCCCATGGACTCACCTGTGTCGTTCTCCAGCTCAAAGCGCAGATTTTCTGTGGGAAGAGAAGGAAGGAGCTGAATCCCTAGAACTGCCCAAGCCATGGGAATGATCCCAACTCCACACTCCCACACTCAAATCCCAGGGAAATCCCTTTTCCACCTCTTCCCTGCGATAAGGGAACAACCCAGAGCTCTCCCAGACAGCCCAGGGGGGGAATTAGAGCCCAGCTCCATCCCAGCCCCGATTTTGGTGGATTTCCACGTGGGATTCGGCTGGGAAAGCACTTTTTCTTCCAGGAAGGATCTCATCAGGCTCACCCTTAAATTCCAGCAGCACTTCCTTGAGCACCGCACTCTTCTGGGAAAAACTCTTCAGCTTCTTCTCCAGCTCGGAAAAGCCGGGTTCAGGCTTGAGGAACATCCAGCTCTCCAGGCTGAGGAGACACAGGAGTCAGGGACCCAAAAAATCAAGGAATTCCCCTTGGGAATTCCTGGAGCCAGCTCCACCTCAGAGCCTCCAGGTTCACCCAGCTCACTCACCTGCTGCCAGCCGGGACGACGCCCTGGAAGGGGAAGAAAACCCAAGGAATTTGTTAGGATCAGCATCTCTCCTATCTCAAGATATCTCAGAATCCTCCCCAGAAACTGGGAGGATCCCATGAAGGGACTTTTGTCCCCATAAAGGTATTTTTATATCTACAAGGGGAATTTCTCACCCCATTAATAGCATTTTTTACCCAATAAATTTATTTCCCCAATAAATAAAAATTCTGACCCATAAATGGAAATTCTTGCCTACGTAAATGGAACCTTTTTCCACCCCATAAACAGGACATTTTTGTCCCCTTAAATGGAATTGTTACCCCCATAAACAGGTTTTGTCCCTCTAATTAGGATATTCCCTCGATAAATAAATAAATATTTTGACCCATAAATGGAAATTCTTGCCTGCATAAATGGAACCTTTTTCCCCTTTTTTGCACCCCTTTTTTGTCCCCTTAAACAGAATTTTCATCCCCATAAATAGGTATTTTTGCCCAGTACACAGGATTTCTGTCCGTGAGCGGGAATTTTTGGAGACACACAACAGAGTCCCACCTCGCCAGGTGTGCTCCCCGTGCCACTGTCCCCGCCCTGCTCTGCCAGGAGCTTGTCCAGCTGTGCAATATCCTCGGCCAGACGGGCCACGCTCTCATCCCTGCGGCGCCCGATGTCCCTCTCCAGCTCCTCCAGCCTGGAGAGCAGCAGCTGCTCCTTCTCCTCCAGGAACGCCCGCAGCTCTTTGCACTCGGCCACGATCTTCTGCCTCTCCACCTCCGTCTGCTTCTGCAATTCCAGGGGGAACATCCCTGTGAGGGCAGATCCCCACAGGGATCTGCCACGGAACTCGGGGAGAGAATCTCTGGGGGCAAGGGGAACCCAAATTTCCACAGGCAGGAAATCCCCAGTGAGACTGAACCCTCATTCCCATGGCGAAGGGGAACCCAAATTTCCAGAGCCAGGAAATGCCCCAGGTGAGACTGAACCCACCTGGATGGGGCTCCCAGCAGCTCCTTACTGGGATTCCCATGGGGAAGGGGAAACCAAATTTTCAGAGCCAGGAAATCCCCAGTGAAAGTGAACCCTCATTCCCATGGGGAAGAGGAACCCTCCAAGTGGGACCAGATTTATTTCCAGAGCCAGGAAATTCCCTGAACCCTCCTGGATGGGGGTCCCAGCAGCTCCTCACTGGGATTCCCATGGGGACCGGGAACCCAAATTTATTTTCCCAGCCAGGAAGTGCCCAGGTGAGACTGAACCCTCCTGGCAGGGGGCTCTGGAACCCACAGCACTCACCAGCAGCTCCTCGCTCTGCCTCTCCCGCTCAGCCTTGGCCTCCTCACGCCCTTTCCTCAGGGAACTCAGGTGCTCCTGGGGCACCTCCTGAAAGCACAACAACAGATCCCTTGGGAATTCTTCCCCTGTGGGCCATCAGGAGGGAAAGACTGCTGCTGTTAAAATGGTCAAATTCACCTAATCTGGGTTTTTTTTTGGAGATGGAACCAGCAGCTGCCCTGACCTAACAAAACCACCAAACTTCACCCCAACCAGCCCAAAAACTGAAAAAAAAAAGTCAATTAATTTTATCTGTCTGTGAGGAAACAAATGCCCTGGTCCCACCCCCATCCTCCTCCCAGGATCACCTCCCACATTCTCCCTCCTCAAGGTGCCCCAAAATTGGGTTGGACTCCCCCTCAAGAGGAAGAACAGCTACCTCTGAACTGCTCATTAATTTATTAATTATTAATTAATTAAGCTCATCCTTATTTAAGAAGTTTGACCACGGAGGGCAGAGAAGCCCCTGCAAACAGCAGCTGGCCCTGGGGGCAAATTAATCTACTTATTTTATAACTAAAACCCGAAATACAAGGATTTTGACTGTTAAGAGCCAGAAGTTGCTGGGTTTGGAATTTATCTGTGAGATTAAAGCAAGTATCAGGGCAAAAAAGAAGGGAGGATCTCAGCAACAACCAATTATCAAACACTCATAAAAGTAGAGTAACGAGGGGGAAAAAAATCCCAAGGGAGCAACAACCTGGATCTACACAAGGACGTCTGTGTCCTGAAAAAAAAAAAAAGGACAAAATCCCAGATTTAGGGCGGGGGGGGGGACGACAGCCCCAGCGTCCCCGGAAGAGGAACCACAGCAGTTCCGGCACAAAACCCCCTCTAAAAGGATTTATTCGACACAAAAAATTAATATGCGGTGGTTAATGATGCCACAATCCCCTCCCCTGCTCCCTCCTCCTCCTCCTGCTGCCGCTGCGCAGCGACATCGGCTCCGTCCGGCATCTTGGATCCCTCTGGTTCCTGGAATTCCGAGGCCTGCCCACCGACACCGAGCCCTTGGGGTTTTACAATTCCAAATTAACCCCCGCTGTGATCACGACACGCCCCATATCGCGACATAGCGGAGCCCCAGCGCTGCCGGGGGGGCGCCGTTTTCGCTCTGCGTCATTCCACAGGGATGGAAGGGGGGGCGGGGACGACAGGCGGCTCCTGGGGGAGCCCAGCGCCACTTCCAGCCTGATCCTGGATCGGGATCAGGGATTAAATAACGCCGCGCTCCTCCTCCCCGTTCCCAGCTCGGTCCTGGATTTCGGGAGGTTGGCGGGATTTTGCACTGAGGTGGGGACACCCCCTTTTCCCAGTACTTTCCTAGTTTATCTCAGATGGACCTCGCACCCCACATCCCGGAGGCGTCTGTGTTTTGGGGTGATATGGATGCTTCGGCATCCCCCAAATTCTGGAAGCAGCGCCCAGCGGGGCAGGGGATCCCCCGTGCGATCCACACAGTCTGGAGGGGCCTTTAATGCACCCCAAAAATGGGGTAATTGGGGGCTCATTTCTGTGCTCCCACTGGAACTGGGGGGTCCCAAAGGAGGAGGAGGGAGTCCCTGATGAGGAACAGTCCCTGGGGCACCCCAACCCCGTGAGATCTCCTTGGGGTGCTCCCCATCTCCTCCCTGCCCTGTCCGTGTTTTGGGGGGATTCGGGTCCTTCTGCGCCCCCAAGTTCTGGAAGCAGTGCCCAGCTGGGGAGGGGAATCCCCCGCTGGATCCACACATTTGGGGGTCCCCACACAGCATGGGGGACTGGGGGCTCATTTCTCTATTCCCCGTTGAACTGGGGAGTCCCAAAGGAGGAGGAGGGATTTCATGGGGCACCCCAACTCCGCGAGATCTCCTTGGGGTGTTTCCCCGTTTACTGCATCCCCCATTTCTCAGGGGTGTCCAGCACCCCAAAAAAGACCCGGGAGGGGCTCTCAGTGCCACCCAACACCCCGAAGGGGCTCGCAGTGCTTTTCCCCTCCGGGTAAAGGGTCCCGAAGCCTCGCAGCCCCTCCAGCATGGGATTCCTCCCCCCGTTGTAAGGAGGGATCCCGGCACTGACCTCTGCGGCGTGGGCCGCCTCCTCGGCGGGCAGCACCGTGTGGGCTCGGTGCTCTCGGGACAGGTGACACACCACACACACGGCCCGCCGGTCCTGCACGCAGTACAGCCGCAGCGGCTCCCCGTGCCGCGGGCAGCGCGGCGGGCCCGGCGGCCCGGCCGGGGCGGCGGGCAGCGGCGGCGCGGGCGGCCCCGGCGGCGGCTCAGCGGGGCCCGGCGGCAGCCCCAGCTGGCGGACGATGTGCACGATGTTGCCGAGGGAGCGGTTGGGGCGGAAGAGTCGCTGCGGCACCGGCTCGCGGCACTGCGGGCAGCACAGACGCCGCGCCGAGTCCTCCCAGCACTGGGTCACGCAGGCGCGGCAGAAGTTGTGCCCGCACTCGGCCACCAGCACCGGGTCGTTGAAGTACTCCAGGCACACCGGGCACGTCAGTTCGTCCTGCAGGCTCCGCGCGGCGCTGCAGGGGGCGGGCGGCGCGGAGGGGGGCGCGGGCGGCGCCTCCATGGCGGCCGCGGGGCCGGGGGCGGCCGCGGGGCCGGCGGCGGTGCCGGTCGTGGCGCCGGTGCCCACAGAGAGTCCCCGAACGCAAAGCCTCCACTCCACACGGCTCCGCCGCCCCGACTGATGGTCGAGGGGCGGTGCCGGGCCTGCGCCGGGGAAAGGGGCGGGGCTGCGACTGCGCGGGAGGGTAAAACGGACGTGGTTCGCGCTGTCCGTAATAGGGTGGGCGTGGTCAGACTCTCCTGGTATATAATGAGCGGGTGCAGGGGGCGTACAGTTCGGTGGGGGTGTGGCTGCGGTTGCGCAGTAGGAGAGGGCGGGGCAATGGCCGCGGGGGCCCGCAGGAGCGGCCTGAGGGGTCTGGGGGCCGCTGGTGGATTCGGGGCCATATGACAAGTGTTAGAAATTCGCTCCAGGAAGCTGAATTCAGGGAGAAATTATTCAAAACCTCCAGACGTACAAAAACGACCCCAAAACCGCCATCAGCCCTTTCCTAGGGGATTTAGAGATTTTTGCATCCCTACTGGGACGTGTCTCTTCTCCATGCGACAGATGCAGAGCACAACAGCACATTTTCCTGCTTTTCTCACTAAATTCTTACATTTCCTCACTGTCCGTGGTGAGATTGGCTTCGGGGAGGAAACATTTTGTCACTGTACTGTGGGGAACGGGAATAAATCGGGGTTAAAAATTTAATTCGGGGTCAGAGCGGAACTACCCTCTTCCGAAATGGCGGCCTCGGCTTCAGGCAGGGCGCGAGGGAAAATGGCGGCGGCCTCGCGCTCCCCATTGCCGCCCGCGCGGCCCGGTTCAAGATGTCTCCCGCGGCCTGAGGGCCCGGCTGCCATCTTGGGTGAGGGCAGCCAGACCCTCAGGGCCCAGTCGGGGGGCAAGGCCTGCGGAACGGGGGCGAGAAGAAAACGACATTTTGGCCCAGATTTGCTGTAAAATCTTGGATTGCTCCCTTCAAACATTTGATTGCATAATTTCTGTCCCCAAAATTAATTTTTTTGGGTTTAGGATGGAGAACGTGATAATGGAACTCAGTCAAGCCATTCCCTTCTATAAGCCATTCTGAGGATGCAAAATGAGGCAATAACACCAAATTCCCCAAAATGTTGCTGTGATATTTCTCAGGAGTTGCTTTTATTGTGTATCCAGGCCCTCAGAAAGGGTTTCCAAAGTGTTATTAGAGAAAAAAAATATTTATGACCATGCCTTCTATTCATCGTTCAGCGTTCACCTGCCCTCTCTGAAGACTTGTCCTGGCTGGGGGAATCTCCAGCTTTATTTTATTATTTTTTTTATTTTATTTATTTTATTTTATTTCCAATATTAAGCTCCTCATTCTCTTGCCACAGCTTGATTTGATTGCCCTACACTGCATAGTGCTGCCTGTGGCTAAATAATAATAATAATAATAATAATAATAATAGTAATAATAATAATGGCTAAATAATAATAATGATAATGATAATGATAATGATAATGATAATAATAATAATAATAATAATAATAATAGTAATAATAATTTTTCCCCCTGAGCAAAGTGGTTTTGTTTTTTTTTAATTTCCGCCCTGACTCGCAGCTCTTGCCGCCAGAGGGCCTCGGCCATTGTGCGCAGCCCTTTTCTGCCTTTTCCCCCAGCTCCTTCCCCTTTTTCCTTTTCTTTTTTTCTTTGTTTTTAATTCCTTCTTTCCTTCCTTTTGTTCTTATGTAAACAAAGAGACACGTGTGTCCACGAGGTGTGGGACTCCCAGTTTATTCCTGCCCTGTGCCAGCACCTCCTGCTCACACTGAGCATCTTCATCCCCTCCATCCCCTTCTCCCACCTGCTGGCAGCACAACACCCCTGAATTTTTGTACCAGAACCAGCCCTGATTCCCCCTCCCTTCCCTGATGGAACCAAGCGCTGTTTCCTTTGGGAATCGGCTCCTTCTCCCCCAGGTTGTCCCTTTTTTGGGGTCTCAACTTTAGCAGGTGCAAATATTCACCCATCACTGTGGGGAGACACCAGGGCAGATAAATCCCACCCTGTGCCAAGACAGAGCAGTGTCACCCACCCCAGAGCCCTTCAAGTGTCACTTGGTGTCCAAGACAAGTTTTTCCCTCAGTTGTTGTCGGAACTCAGTGCATCCCTCTGGGTGTCCAGAGCAGCCGGGACTCCTGCCAGGGGGCTCAGAGACCCTGGCACACAGCCCAGAACACCTGTGGGTTTGATTATGACCCATGGAGCAAATTACCAGCTTTGCATGAAGGCCTGAAAGTTTAACAGAAGTTTAAACAGAAGTTTAAGTAATGTACTAATAAAATTATCACTAGGTGAAAAAGTAGATTTTGGGGTTTTTAGAATAGGGGTTTTGGGGACAAGATAGAGGGACTTGGGCGTGTCCAGCCTTTCTTCTTCTTCTTCTTCTTCTTCTTCTTCTTCTTCTTCTTCTTCTTCTTCTTCTTCTTCTTCTCTACCTCCATCTTCTGCTGTGATGTTGCCCCTTACAGATTGGTTTAGAATAGAAACTCACTGTCTAACGTAGAAGGTAGGTATTGGAAAGTAATTGTAAACATGCTATGCGTAGTTTGTGGTATAAAGAGATAACACCATCCCGAGGGCAGTCAGAGTGCCTCTGACTATCCTGCTGAGCAGACCTCGGCTGGGCAGGATAAAAATGTTATAGATATGATACAATAAACAACTCTGAGACTGAGAACTGAAGAACTTCAATTCATTGTTTGAACATGTGGGCCGAAACAGAGACTTTTCATGTGTCCCGGAGCTGCAATAAACTGCAACCTTCCGAGAAGTTGTCTGTCTGCATCCATCACACCGAGGAGCCTCTTAGTCCTTAGGGCTCCTCGCTGCTGCAAGTTCCAGGCGTCTCCCCAGTGAGCCGTGTCCTGGCAAGGGGTGAGGGCCCCGCAGCCTTGGGGAGGTGGCTGCGGCGGTGCTTGCTGAGATGAGACCCCTGGCTGAACGCCTCGCCACACTCGGGACACTTGAACGGCTTCTCCCCGGTGTGCACGCGGCGGTGCCGCTCCAGGTGCGACGCCCAGGCAAATCCCTTCCCACAATCGTCACAGGTGTAGCTCTTGTGCTCAGTGTGGCCGCGCTGGTGCACCAGGAACAGCGGCGCTTCCCCGAAGCGCTTCCCGCAGTCGCCACACTTGTAGGGCCGCTCCGGCGAGTGCGTCTTGCGGTGCTGCAGCAGATGCGCCTTCTGCGTGAAGCGCTCACCGCAGCTGCCGCAGGGGAAGGGCCGCTCGCCGGTGTGCACGCGGCGGTGCCGCTCCAGGTGCGAGGCCCACACGAAGCCCTTCCCGCAGTCGCCGCAGCGGTGCGAGTGCTCCCGGCTGTGGCACCGCTGGTGTCGCGCCAGCGCCGGCCCCGCCCGGAACAGCTTCCCGCAGTCGCCGCAGCGCAGCGGCCTCCTGCCCAGGTGCGTGCGGCGGTGCCGCGCCAGGTCCGAGCTCTGGCTGAAGGTCTTCCCGCAGGCCGGGCAGCGGTGCGGCCGCTCGCCGGCGTGGCTGCGGCGGTGCTTGGCCAGATGCGAGCCCTGGCTGAACGCCTCGCCGCACTCGGCACACCCAAAAGGCTTCTCACCGGTGTGCACGCGGCGGTGCCGCTCCAGGTGCGAGGCCCACACGAAGCCCTTCCCACAGTCGCCGCACTTGTGGGGTTTGTCGGCGGTGTGGCCGCGGCCGTGGGCCGCCAGCTCGGCAGCGGCAGTGAAGCGCTTCCCGCAGTCGCCACATTTGTGCGGGCGGTCGCCGGTGGCGTGGGTGCGGCGGTGCTGCCGCAAGTGCGAGCTCTGGCTGTAGGTCTCGCCGCACTCGGGGCAGCCGAAGGGCCGCTCGCCGGTGTGCACCCGCCGGTGCCGCTCCAGGTGCGAGGCCCACGGGAAGCTCTTCCCGCAGTCGGCGCAGCCGAACGGCCGCTCCCGGCCCGGTCCTTGTCCACGCGGGGGTTTGGCACGGCCGAGTTTGGGGAGTGTGGTGGGTTTGAGGGGCACGGCTTTGTCTGGGCGCTTCGCTTTGCGCCGGTGGGAGCCCAGGGGCTTCTCCCGCTCCAGGGTGCGGGATGAGTGCCCAGCACTGCTCTCTGGTGCTCCTCTCTCCACTGCTTTTTCACTCACCAGCCCCTGAGCTGCTGGGAAAAGGGAGAAACAGGATTTAAAATAAAGGAATAACAACAGGATTGTCCTTAAAATTTTCACTCATCGGCCCCTGAGCTGCTGGGAAAAGGGAGAAGCAGGAAAAGGTAAAAGTGTGAGGGAGGTGAAATAATGGTAGCAGCACCAGGATTCTCCTTAAAACTGTCGCTTTTTCACTCATCAGCCCCTGAGCTGCTGGGAAAAGGGAGGAGGAAAAGGGGAGGGCGTGGCCCTGATTGGAGCAGGGTAGGATTAAAAACAATAGAGCAACAACAGATTCCCCCTAAAAATCTTGTTCTCCCAAGGAGGGGGAAGAGAGATCCAACATGGAGCTGATCCCAGTTTGAACTGGAAATGTGGAGATGCCAAGGGGCACTCCAGTCCCAGAATTTTCAATTTAAATTAGGAGAGATCAATAACATTTTTCTGAAGAAAAATAATTAAGGAGAGGGCTGGGGCTTGGGGAAATCCCCCTGGAAACTCGCCCAGATCCTTCAGCCCCTCTTCCCAAACTGCTTTGCTTGAAGCAAAGGAAGGACAGGGGGATGTACAACAAGGAAAGAGATTTTTGGGGGGTCCTTACCCAGGGACATGAGGGTCTCGTAACTCTCGTGCATCACGTCGAGGTACAGAGCCTTCTGCCGCGGATCCAGCAGCACCCACGGCTCCATGGCAGAGGAAACAACGCACGTTCCTCCCTCGGGGCTCCCCCAAAATCCCCTGCAGGGAGGAGAAACCCCTTGAAATCGAGGAATTCCCCCCCCCCACACACAGACAGCTTCCCGCTCGAGATTTCACCCTTTTCCTGCGGTCTCCTCCGGGAATGTCGGGTTTTCACAGCCCCTGCATCCAGGACTAATCCTGAGCAGGAGAGTCCTGCTTTGCCCCCGCCGTTCTGGCAGATCCCATCCCGCAGCATCCTCCTCTTCCTCCCGGCTCTCCGCTCCCCGGGAATCAGCGGCGGGGCGCTGGGGGCTGCATGCAGGAGCATCCCCACCCCTGCGGAGCCCAGGCCTCCCTCTCCATCCTGCCTGTCCCTTGTTCCCTCCCCAAAGGAACCAGGAACAGCCCCCGCTGCCGTCTCCAGCCCCGCTGGGAGCCGACCCGCATCCCTGTCCCTCCTTCTCCCCGTTACCTGCCTTCGTCCCCGGCTTCCGCGGGGTTTTTCCGCGTCAAAAGCGTCCTCCGTTCCAAGGCAGGGAGGGGGCGATGCCTAGAGGCCCCCTTGCACCCCAGAGCCTCCCCCAGCAGGACACAATGGAGGCGATGCCGAGCGCGGCTCCGGAAGGCCGAGCGGGTATCCGGGAGGGAGAGACGAGAGGCTGAGCAGCAGCTCCGCTCAGCCAGAGCCCTCTAGAGGTAACGCCATCCCAAACCCATCTCCAAACCTCCTACAATCCCTTTGGAACCGCGGGAACGCGCGGGAGCGGTGCCCCCCTGCCCCCCCTGCTCCTGCCCTTTCCCCCGCCTTGTTCCCCCGGGTTGGTACCCAGAGGGTTTGGGGAAGCTCCGCCGGGAAAATTGGGATGGCAGAAGCAGGAATGGATCGTTTGTTGGGAAGGGTTTTGCTGATCCACCCCCCCCGCCCAGGTGAGAAAAGGGACTGCGCTGGTTCCCCTCTCTCAGCAGGCAGGAAGAAATTCGTGTTTTCCACATGGAAAAATAGCCCTAATGGTGTTTTCCTGGTGAAAATAAGTGGTTTTTCTCCCCTCAAAACTCCAGGTGAGCTGGTTACCACCCCACGAATAAAAACTCCTCCCTGGGAGGAGGAGTTCATTTCTTGCATTCATTTCTTTCATTATGCCCCCAGTCCCAAAAGTGTTGCGTGCGACAGGTGTATCCAGGGAATCCTCTGGCCAAGCAGGAAATGATGGACAAGTAAATGCTTTGAAAGCACATCTTTCCTCACCAGGACCTGCCCAGGGCTCTCCAACCTGTGCCTGCCGGCCCAGAGACTCATTAGGGCTAATTACCTCATTAATAAATCCACACGGGGTTTTCCCTCCTGCTGCTTTACATAATCTCAGTCCCTTTTAATCTCCACAGGGAAACGCTCCCAGGAGAGCCCCCTCTACCATTCCAGGTGCCCTCCAACACGCTCATGATGCCCCGCACAACATGTGGAATGAAACCCCACTTTTTTTTTCTTTTTTTTCCCTAACTTTAAAACCAGGCAAGAAATCCCCATCCCTTCTTCCACCCTCTGATTCCCTGCCTCGTGATGCAACTGGTGCCAGGCTGCAACTCACCTTCCCGTAACCTTCAGGGAATCAACAGATGCCAGCAGGAAGATGGGAGGGACAACTTTTGCAACTGGTGGATTGTTGATGCCCAGAAAATGATGATGTCCCCGTCACTGAGGTTGATCCCAAAGCAGCTTGCTGGGGCATGCGTTAATCCAGGTTTTATCAAGGCAATCTGAAATCAGCTGCCTTCACTCCAAACTCTCTGCCTTTCCTGGAAATATGCATCTGGGCCAGTTTCACCGTGTAATTCCCAAATGTCTCAGGATTTGTTTTTCCAGGTGTGGTTTTGGAAGTTGGTGTTGACACCCCACGGAGGAACAACCAGCAAACCATAAATCATAAATCATAAAACATAAAGCCAGACCCAAACCCAAAAAATGATACTTTTACTTTTTTCCAATCCAGCTGGTGGATTTTCTTAAATGGTGACACGCTCCAAGGCAAAAAAAATTAAGAAAAACCTTCAGTCTTTCAGTTTTTCTCAGAAGAAAACATCCCAAAAATGTTTGTCACCCAATTTTAACCAAGACAGCACAGGAAGGAGTCAAGAAACCATCAAGGACCCCAAAAACATCCTGTGACTCACAGGACTGCATCGTTCCGTCGTGAACCTCCCCACCCTGGGGGATGTACCACCTGAATCTGAGCACACACAGTCTCAAACACATGTAATCTCGTAATATAATGACTTGGGACACCAAGTAATTAATAAAACTGCAAGCATCACTTCAACTGCCCTGAAACTACTGCTTAACCAGACTGTGACCACCACCCTGCCTCAAAGGGGCCAGGCTATGCTCTCACTGTGTGGTTTTAAGCCAATTTTCTGTATCTGTTGCATTTATTGTGATTTTTCTATTAAATTGTAACTATGACTTAAAATCTCTCACAAGGGATTTGTGTGGGGTTGATTTCCCCCGCTGGTTTGCCTTCAAACCAGCACAACCAAGACCATGGCATTGGGAATCCTGCAGGAACCACAAAAATACCCCCACGCACCACCAAAGAGCAAAATTCTGGGCAAAACCCTCCAAAATGCTCCCTAAATTTTGTTTGACTGAATGTTCCTTCATCCTGAGATGTTTTATGATCAGATGTAGTGAAATCCCACAGTTTTGTGGTGATTGAACAGGATAAAATATGGTGAGAGCTCCAAGCAGGAGCTCTCGGTCCAAGAACAGAGATGGTTCCTCAGGTGAGTTTATGGTGCTTTGGCACCATATTCTGGAAAAATACTGGTCTTATTTCTAGGAAAAATACCCAGTTTTTGCCATTTCAGTGAAGTTCTGGGTGATCTTTAAAGTCTCCTTCCCACTCAAACAATTCGTCACCACCTCTGTTATAATGGAGGCAAGATCAAGCCAAAACTGCCAACACCTAAGAGCATCCAGCAGATGAATTTTCCCCAAAAATGCTCGTTTTCACCCCTGAAATCATATTTTGAAAGTCTCCCTGGGGTTCAGAAAGCTGCCCCTGATAGCTGAACAGATTTCAGCGGTCTTTGTGCAATACCAGGAAAAAAAACCCAAACCCAATTGCTCCCTTCTGGGAAATTGCTGCCTCTGGAGGAGCAGGGTGCGGTCACAGTGTCTGGGTAAACATGGTACACCCCAAAGCATGCACTAGACAGCTGACTTTGCTCCAGTGACTAAAGGGGGACAAAAAAAAAAAAAAAAAATCCAGCAGAGGAAATTGACTCTGCTCAATTTCTGGTTCCCCTTCTGATGACAAATCACACTTCACTCCCTTCCGGGTTGCACTGATTGGCAGAGGGTTTTTTGGAAGCACCAGGTTCCTTCTTTTTTTTTTTCCCTCTTAAGCTGGGGTATAAAATGAATTGCAATCTCAGCAGAGGCTTCATCTTCCTCCTGCAGCGATGACTGGGACTGGTGAGTGATTCCTCCCCTTGAATCCTGAGATCTCGGTGGGCTTTTTCCTGGATTTGTTTCATCTTTGCTGTCTGGGTTTGGTGTTTGGGTTCCATCTCTTTGCCAGGTCTCCCTTTTTCCAGCTGGGCTGTTCCATGGTCACCTGGAGGTCCAGGCACCTTCCCAAAAAAATCTCCTTTTGGGAAGGTGGAGATGCTGCACATCTTCCCAAAAAAAAAAATACCTGATGGAAGGTGGAGATGCTCCACATGTTTCCAAAAGACCACCTGATGGAGGTGACACCTCCAAGAGCTGCTCCCAGGATATTTGCTCTGATCTCCAAACAGTATCTCCCAAATGGTCCATAGGTTTTTTTCCAGGTCAATCCAACCTTATCCCACTGTTAACAGGATTTCTGGAGCAAATTCTTCCTAAATATTTTTCACACTCGTGGTTGGTGTCTTGATCAGCTTGAGGGGCTGTTGAAACACCTGCCTCAGATATTGGATGATAAAGGCTCCAAGATGGATTCCTGGATTCACTGCAGTTCTGGAGCTACTCCAGAAGAAAGAAAAAAAAAAAAAAAAACAAACACAATTCCCAGGCATTTTCAAGCAGTAAAAATTACCCAAAGTAGGATTTCCAAAGTTTTTTTTGTTTTTCCCTGGAAGAAGATTGGTAGCACTCAGGAGAAGGAAAAGAAAATGAAAGTTGCTCTTTATTATTTTGAAAAACAGAAACCAAAACCAGGAAAATCCCAAGGCAGAGGGCAGAGGAGGGAATGGGGGACAGGAGGGGACAGAGTTTGGTTCTCAGCCCAAATTTTCTTCCACTGGGAAAATGTTAAATAACCTTGTGTCTGTTCTGGTGGAAATGGTAATTTTGGGTCTGTGTGCTGCTCCCTGTGGGCATCTGAAAGACACAGTAGTTTTAAAGGAGAGGATTTTAAATTGGGAGGGATTTTTAAAAGGAGGGGATTTTAAAGGAGAGTAAAATTCTCTTAAATGAAGTAGAAAAATTTTAATTAGGGAATTTTAAAGAAGATAAATCCCATCTCTCTTCATCCCTCCAATTCATCCACCTTTCTGTGAAATTTTATCTCCAGCTCTCCTGTCTGTGCAAGTCCCCATCAGATCCATCTGCCCAATCCTGTCTTTTCCCTCCACCCTTCACATAAAAACTCCCCAAATTACCCAGGTATGGGAAAGGTCACTGGTAACAACGAGGTGCCTCGCTTCTTTCACATGAGTGACACTAACTACTATTCTTGAAAGCTTTGGGTCTTATTCTAAGAAGGTCAGAGTCATTCTGGGAACTCACCACAACAGCTGTACGGATATGGAGAACCAAAAAATCATCTATGGGCTGATTTCTCCTAGAAAATGGGAATCGCCCTCACTGCCACCTCCTGACACCTTCCACAGTGGACCTGCTCCAGCCAGGAGTTTCACAACCACCCCAGGTCCTCTTTTTAGGTCTTGGATGCCAACAAAGTTAGTGCCAGCACCACATTCTTGCCTTCCCTCCTCTTCTTCCCTCCCCAGCCGTTTTCCAGATCCTTCTGCTGGCGAGTCTGCTGAGTGCCCAGCGGTTCCCGTGCTTTCCCGAGTATTGTCTCCACGACCAGGACTATGAGGAGCTGCTGCAGATCGCCCGGGATGGGCTGGAGCCCGCGGCCCGCCCGGCGCACGTGGTCGTGGTGGGCGCTGGGATCGGCGGGCTGACGGCGGCCAAGCTGCTCCACGACGCCGGGCACAAGGAATCCCGCATGGGTCTCCTAGGGTCGTTTCCCTCCTCTAAAAACCCTCCAGGGAAAAGGAAATTCAGTGGTTCAACCCCTGAAGGAAGGGAAGGAGATTTGTCTCCAGTAATTTCCCCTATGTTGGTTCCTGTGAATCAAAAGAGTCCTTTAAGTTCTGTCTTTAGGGCAGCGGAAATTCCAGGGGTTTCCAAACCATCCCAAGGAACCTGTGAGTCTCAAAGAGGGTTTGCAAGTCACGTGGGGACAGATTGGTGCTGATTTCAGAGCCCCAAAACCTTGAACCACCACAAGAACCTTCTCACCAGAGCTGGTGTCTAAATGCAACCCAGGAACTGGGAAATGAGAAACTGCCCCATAGGCAGAGATGTCTTGGCCAGCAGAGAAGGGTCTGGATCTACAGGTGCTTCATTTGCCACCTGAAGGGGATCTGTCCCACCCTCTGGACCTGGTTTTGAGGGAGTTTCACTTCAAACAAGCCATTTCCCAAACTCTTCCAGCCTCCATCCAATTTTTTCTAGGTCACCATTCTGGAAAGGAGCAGCTGGGTTGGGGGGCGGATCCGGACGTACCGGCCCAAGGGGCAGAACTGGTACGTGGAGCTGGGAGCCATGCGCCTGCCAGGCAAGCACAGGTGAGGCCGTGTCCACCCCCGTGGCCAGGTGAGGGACCAGCCCAGTCTGGGGGGAAAATCATCCCCAGTGCTTCCCCAGGGTTCAGGATTTGTGCCAAGGGGACAAAATGCTCTGGTGGCAGAGCTGGGGGGTTGGTGGCTGGATTTCGGCGCCATCACTCCGCCCTTTTTTCCAGGCTGGTCCGCGAATTCATCCGCCAGTTCAACCTGAAGCTGAACCCATTCATCCAGAGGGACAACAACACCTGGTACTTCCTGAAGGGTGCTCGGGTCAGGGCTGAGGAGGTCAACAGGAACCCTGATGTCCTGAATTACACGGTGAAGCCGTCGGAGAGGGGCAAGAGCCCCGTCCAGCTCTACCGGGAGGTCCTGAGCAAGGTACAAGGTTTTCCCGTGGTGTCCCCTTGCCTGAACAATGAGATGAGTTGGAGAAAACTTGGCCATAAATTGGGGAAGAACAGGGTCCTTTTGGGGGTCAAAAGTAGAGAGGCTCAGAAACAAGGACAGATGGTTGCAAAACCCCTCTTTGTCCATAAGAAATCCCTTGGAAGGAGTCCACTTGGATGAGCAGAAAATGCCACACTGAGGCACAGCTGCTTGAAACTTGATGTACAGAAGCTGCAAGGGTTACTGAACCCTGAAATCCTGAGAGAATTTTGGGCAGCACTTTTGGAAATGGATCCTTTTCCAGTGAATACATCAATGTTTCTTCTTCAGGCTTTTAAGAAGTTCCAGACCACTGACTGCAGGAAATATCTGGCTCAACACGACTCCTTCTCCACCAAGGTAATGGGCTTGGGCTCAAGGATAAATTTAATACCAGCTCTTGATAATTAACCTGCTCACTCTAATGCCTTCCTCTGTCACCTTTAGGATCTGCTTATAAAAGGCTGAAAAAGGGGCCAGCACAGCTCCAGTGGAGCCCTAGCTGAGGTAACAACCTGTGTCTCTCTCTCCTCCTGGGATCTCCAGGAATATTTGACCAAGGTTGGGGGACTGAGCCGAGGAGCTGTTGAGATGATCGGTGACTTGCTGAATGAGGACTCGGGGTTTTACCTGTCCTTCCTCGCCTCCCTGTGGGACTTTGACATCTTCTCTGAGGAGACGTGAGTGCTGTCCCTGCAGCCCAACCCCATCCCCACAACAGAAAATGCCAGAGTGATCCCAAACAGGACCCACTCGCAGCTCAATCTGACCCCCAAGCTCCACTGGTGTCTCCAGAGGAGCTCAGGTTTTTATTTTTACACTCCCTAAACCCCCTGTCCTTCCCACACCTCCCGCTTCTCCTCCCCTTCCAGTTTTGATGAAATCACCGGAGGGTTTGACCAGCTGCCCAAAGCCTTCCACAAGGCGCTGCCCAACATCATCCGGTTCAACTGCACCGTGGAGAAGATCATGAGCAAGGGCGGCAAAGTCCGAGTGTTCTACCGCGCTCCAGACACGCTGTCCCCCACCATCATCACTGCAGATTACGTCCTTGTCACTTCCAGTGCCAAAGCCACCAGGCACATCCAGTTCCTGCCGCCGCTGTCCCCCGCCAAGGCCCACGCCCTGCGCTCCATCAACTACGCCAGCAGCACCAAAATCATCCTGGCCTGCTCCGAGAGGTTCTGGGAGAAGGACGGGATCCGCGGGGGGTACTCGGTCACCGACCGCCCCTCCCGCTTCATCTACTACCCCAGCCACAACTTCTCCAGCGGCGTGGGCGTCATCCTGGCCTCCTATACCTGGAACAACGACGCCGAGTTCTTCCTGCCCCTCACCGACGAGAAGTGCCTGGACGTGGTGCTGCAAGACCTGGCGGACATCCACCAGGTGAGCAAGGAGTACCTGCAGTACACCTGCGACCAGCACGTGATCCAGAAGTGGCAGCTGGACCAGCACGCCCTGGGCGCTTTTGCTGCCTTCACGCCGTACCAGTTCGTGGATTACTCGCAGGCCCTGTTCACCCACGAGGGCCGGGTGCACTTCGCCGGGGAGCACGCGGCACAGCCGCACGCCTGGATCGACACGGCCATGAAATCGGCCATCAGGGCCGCCAGCAACATCCACCATGACAGCGGCGAGGCCGGGATGGACACAGCCGTGAAATCGGCCATCAGGGCTGCCAGCAACATCCACCATGACAGCGGCGAGGCCACGGCAGCAGGTGGCGAGGGACTGGGGAGAATCCCACAGAGGGAAGAGCTCTGAGCCGTCCTTTGGCAGTGTGAATCTGGTCCTTTTGATTTATTAAAAATTATGGATATTGGTCTAGTACTGATATCCAAGTGTGACGGACAAGTGTGCCGGGATAACTCCCAAATTCACACTGCAATTTACAGGTGATTACAGAATCCTTTTATCTCTACAAGTATTAATTTACAGGTGATTACAGAGCTCTTTTATCTGTACAAGTATTGAATAAACAAAATACAAATACACATTCATAACTTTGGTACATCCCATTCCCAGTATGGATATTGATCTAGTACCGATATCCAAAACTGTCTGACTGTTTAAAGTTAGAAAGTAAATGTTTATTTCAGGATACTTCTCAAATACACAGCACAATTTACAGATGATTCCAGAGTCGTTTTGTCTATACAAGTATTGAATAAACAAAATACAAATACGCATTCATAACTTTGGTACATCCCATTCCCAATATGGATATTGATCTAGTACCGATATCCAAAAACTCTCTGACAGTTTAGAGTTAGAAAGTGTATTTTTATTGTGAGATAACTCCCAAATAGACAGCACAATTTACAGGTGATTCCAGAGTCCTTTTATCTATACAAGTATTGAATACCCAAAATAAAAATACATATTCGTAATTAGGTATATCCCATTC
>QZWM02003922.1:33007-51162 GCA_003829775.2 Junco hyemalis
TAGTTATACAAATATATTTTAATACCTTTTTTATTTCCTTCTTTTTTTCTTTTATATTATATTATGTTATTTTTATTTTAAATAACATATTTTAAAATGTTTTATTTCCCAAACATGGGCTAAAAATAATGCGGGCAGTTCCAAACCAAATCAAACACAATTTCAATGACAGAAATTTGAATCTCGGGTAGGAACCAACCCAACAGCTGAAAATTTTGGAAGTTTCTGCTTTTTCCCATCTCAAACCACCCAGGAAATGTTGTCCTAATCAAATAAAGCTTCCTCCCTTTTGCCCCAAGTGTGTAATTTCTAAAACGATTTTTTTTTAAAGGCTCCAGATTTGACCAACCCCATACCCTTTACCAAGACTTCAGGCAACAAGACATTGATTATTATTTTTTAAAGCTGCTTTTTTTTTCTTTTTCTGGTTTTTTTTTTTGGCAAAACCAGAGGGGATGAAGCAAATGCGAGTTCAGCACTGGCTCCTTGGCAGAGACCGAGGGTTTCCAGGGGAAAAAAAAACCACAAATAATGAGGATAAACAGGTGATTTTGCTGAGAACCTGAGGGAACACGAGATTGAGCACCTAAATCCACGCAAGGCGTGAGATCCAAGAGGGAAATTTTGTGAACATCCTGTCCACGGAAAAGCCTCAGCATGGGAGCACCAGAAGGACAAATGTGGGTCTTGCTCAGGTCCAGCAGGACAAACATCACTAAAAGAAACCCAAAAAAAGCACCTTTTAACCTCTTCCAGAGGAGCTGTGGGTGGAAAACCAGGGAGAGCAGACAAAGCCACACAGGCTCCTCCACAGTGGCGGACAGTGGTCACCTGAGGCTGCTCAGACAATTCTCACAACACCCAAAAAACAGCTTTTGGGGGAAAATTATTTCCCCGGGTGGGAGAAGGAACCAGGAAATTTCTGACTGGACTTTTTTTTTTAATTTCTGTTTGTCTCTGTGGTTGTTGATCACAGTCCTTGAGTTGGTGGCCACAATCCTTGATTCGGTGACCACAGTCTTTGAGTTGGTGGCCGCAGCCTCCAAGCTGGTGACCACAACCTTTCTTTAAGGCCACCACAATTTCTGGGCACTGCTGGACGTCTCTCTGCTCCCACCTCTCCTGGAGACCTTCTCTGTGACACCCTCTCGACCACCTCCCTGCCCACCCCTCAGCCCATGTCCCCCCAAACCAGCCTGATTTGAGTCTTTTTGATCTCACCCAGGAGTCCGGGAGGGAGGGCTGGGAGTGCTCGGGTTCCTGAGCACCAAAATCAGTTGGAAAAGGGGTTCTGGAGATCGTTTTTCTGACTCTGGAGACAGGCATAAGCAGGAAGAGGCTCGTCCCAACCCGCGGCGCCTCAGGGGCACAGCTTGATGTAGGTGACCGTGGAGCAGACGGAGAACAGGGGGAACACCTTCTCCTGGAAGGCCACGTTGAAGGTGAAGATGTGCTGCATGTTCTCGGCGTCGTAGAAGGAAACCTCCTCACCCTCGTAGTCCAGGTAGACGCGGACGCGGCTCAGCTTGCGGCCGCCCAGGCACAGCGGCGTGCGCTGCGGCGACGTCACGGCCCAGTAGCGGCCCCCGTTCTGCTGCACGGCCCAGATGCCCTCCTCGGGGGAGAACTGCGTCAGCCCCTTCCTCCGGATGGATTCCTTGGCCACGCCGAAGGCCCAGCCGTCCGAGGGCCCCACCTCCACCTCCCAGTAGTGCCGCCCCGACTTGAAGCCTGTGGAGGCCAGGACGCGCGAGTTGGTGTCGAAGCGCTTGGGGTTGTCGGGCAGCTCCTGCTTCCTGCAGCCCATGCGGACGCTCTTGAGGTCGGCTGAGAGGATCAGCAGGTGGTTGGCGGAGTCGGGGTCCAGGGTCAGGTCCTCTGTTAGTGGGGACAGACGGCGGTCAGGGCTCAGCAAGGGTTTGGGCAGGGAAAAGCACGACTCAGTTTCTGGAGCCCAATAATCCCAACCTGGAGCTCAATAATCCCAGCCTGGAGCTCAATAAACCCAGCCCAAAAACTGCACAGCCCACACTGACACCCCCCAAATCCCTCAAGGGGGCTTTATCTCATGCAGTCTCTGGTGAGAAATGGGGTGACAAGGCCAACAGGAGAGGAGACAATGCCATAAAAGCACATGCAGATAATTCACAGTTATCAACAGCAAAGATGATCAAGAATGGCTTTTTCCACATAAATTGATTTTTTTATCTTGCTTTCCAGTTTATCCACACGCAGGTGAGCTCCGCACCCCCCGGCATCACAAATCTCAGAATTTTCACCCCCAAACCACCCCAAAAGCACCCAAATCCTTGTGGGAAGCCACGACCTGAGGGAATCTTTTCACCTGGAGTAGCCCAAAGCAAACATGCAAATGCAGCCTGGTCCCAACAGCTTTTGTTTCCCCTTTTCCAAACTCAGAGGAAGTGACCTCAAATTGTGGTTGTAGTCAGCAAAGTCACCACGAATCCGTGAGACACTTTGGGGGGAGTCTAAAATGGAGCAGGTGCCACACCATAAAAGGCCTTTGTGCTCTCCAAAATTCACAGGTTTGGGTCAGGAATTGGCATAAAAAATTCCCAAAAGAGACACAGTGGGATTGAAAACCTCAGAGCGCTTCGTAGAGGTGGGGAAAGTCAAAACAGGGACAGGGAAAGGCTGGGATCATTTTTCCTTCAAAGCTTAAACCCCAGGTTCCTCCTCAAAAGTGGCCAAAAAAATTGCATTTCCTGCATTTCCTGCATTTCCTGCATTTCCTGCATTTCCTGCATCTCCTGCATCAGAGACTGCAAATCCCACCAGCAAACCTGTGGGGAAATGGGGTGGAATGAGTCGATTTCATCCATGCCCAAGATTTTTTTTTAAATCTTTATTTTTTTAATATTTTCTTGTTTTAATCTCTTTTTTTTGTTTTTATTGATTTAAAACACCTTTTAACAGGGTGTTTTCCTTCCTGGGGCATCTCCAGCTGTTGGAATTGTCAGGAATTGTCAGGACTTGGGTCTGAGGTTCAACCACAGCGAGTGACACCTCCGCACATGCACCCACCCCCCTGGGCATGCAGCCTTTGGCTTTTCACTTGGTTTTTCGTGTTTTCTGCCAAATTTTGGCATTTCCAGCCGGGTGCTGTTTGTCAGCAGAATCCTTGGAAAAGGTCCAGCCCGTGGGTTGTCCTCATTATAGATCCCCGGGCTAGAGACCACAGGTTTAAAAGCAAAAACAATGAGATATTTCTCCTGAAGACGCTGCTCAGGCCACCCTCGCACCAAGGGGGTGTGGATGGGGTTTGCCCCTCAAATTCATGACCTCTCCCATGAAAAGGAGTTAAATTCTTAATTAACTTTAAAAACGAGTTAAACTCTGCAGGGATTTAATTGGAATTCTTAAATAACTTAAGGAATTAACTGAATTCTGCAGGGGTTTAATTTGAATTCTTAAATAACTTCAGGAACTGACCAAATTCTGCTGGGATTTAACCCCTCTGAGGCCTCCATCCCAATTCCCTGGTGGAAGCAGGAGCCCAGCAGAGCAAATTTGGCAAAGTTGTGTCTCGGAGTGGCTTTTTTGGTCTGAAATCTGTGGGTTTGTTAAGTGCAAACAGGCAGAGAGGACCTGGCTGAGCTGTCAGATCCCCGGCGTCAGTTAGAAAAATCGGCTTTGGGCTCTGGAGCTGAGCAGGCAGGATCTGGAAATCATCGAGAGAGAAGAAATTAAGGAAAAAAAAAAAAAAGAAAAAAAGAAATGTAGAGTGTCTTTTCCTTTTTTTTTTTTTTCTCCTTCCTTTTTTCCCCCTCTCTTTTGGCTTTGCAAAATACAACCACAATTTTGAGTCTTTGCTCTGGGTGCTATGTGTGAAATATCATCTTTTTTTACCTTTTTCACCTCTTCCCAGTTCATCCTGCAGGTTTTCTGAAAAGGAGAGAAGAGAGGGACGTGAATGGGGACACAATTATTTGTTTTTTTCTCTCCTAGAGCTTCTCTTTTGGTGTATTTTACCTTTCCAGCTCTCTCAGCACCATCTAGTGGTTTCCTGCAAACCCAGGGCTTGGCTATCTTGAAATTAAAATTTTTATTGCACCAAAACTGATGCTCAAACTCCGATTTTCCCCCCCTTTTTTGCCCCATTTTGGTGCCCAGGAGCCCTGGAGCAGCAACCCGGGCACTCCCACCCCGTGCCAGGAAAGGCCGGGGATTTTTTTTTATTTTAAATTTTTTATTTTCTACTTTCTATTTTTTTTTTATACTTGATATTTTATATTTGATGTTTTATATTTTATATTTTATATTTTATACTTTATACTTTATATTTAATATTTTATATTTTATACTTTATATTTCATATTTCATATTTTATATTTCATATTGTTTTTATTTCATAAATTTTAAAAATATATAGATTTTTAAATTTTTTTTTCCACTCACCGCGGAATTTCTTCAAGACCTTCTCCAGGAGCACGGTTTTGAGGGAGAAGTTGCAGACGTGCATCTTCATGTCGGTGCAGACAGGAACAGGCTTCTGGCACTTCACCTCATCACTCCTGCCCAGGGAAAATTGCAAAAAAACGAGGAAATTGTGAATATTCCCCATTTCCAGCCCCATTTTCCACCCATGCTCCTGTCCCATCCCACGCCGAGCACCTTCCTGGGATTTCATCCTCCTTGGGGTGAAAAAATCAGGATTTGGGTGTGGATTTTGGGGTGATGGGGGGGATGTTTTGGGGTGATCCCCTCCCCACCTCCAGCAGCTCCAATTCGATTTTAGAAATCGGTGGTGCCTGTGCTGGGGGAAATGTGTGTGAGCAAATGAGGGAATTTGGAGTTCTTGGTCTCACTTAATCCTTGAAAAAACCCACTGGCAGGAAAAGCACACGGTGAAAAATCAGATTTCCAGGCATCTGGAGGAGATCCAGGGCTCGAAGAGAGCGGGAGGGAAGTTCCACCCTGCCCGGGGCGCCTGGACGGGGCACAGGGACCTCCGGACAGGGCTGGAAACCCAAAGGTAGCAGGGAAAGCAGAATTCCTCACCTGCTGATGATGCCCGTCACATCCTGGAAAGGAAAAACAAGAGAGATTGAGCAGTGAGAGCCTGAATGAGGGATGCCGGACTCCAGGCAGCTCTTCAAAATGTAGTTTATTTTATACAAACTGTGCGTTATTGTACACAAAATGCAGCTTATTGTACACAAAATGCACTTTATCGTACACAAAATGCAGTGGAGGCAATTTAAGGTTCAAATACGCTGGATAAAGTGATTTTCCCTCAGGCAGGGTGGATAAAGTGATTTTCCCTCAGGCAGGGTGGATTGTGGAGGCAATTTAAGGTTCAATTACGCTCAATAAAATAAAATTGCAACACCAAAAACCGACAGCAAACCGAGCCATTATTTGCCTGTTCTGCCCTCAAAACCACATTCCAGAGCCCACACAAAGGCAGAGCCACCTCCCAGGGGCTGAAAAAAGGACCCTGCAGCCGGTCCAGAGCTGCTTTTTATAAAAAAAAAACAACAATTGGGATTTTATTCCCAAGCTGCTTTTTAATAAAAACTGCCAATTGTTTTTCCCAAGCTGCTTTTTTTAATAAAATGCCGATTGTTGTTCCTGGGGTGAATTCCCACCCACAGCCAAGCCCTGAAAACTTCTGCAAATATTGACAGCGCCCAGGAGGCAGCCTGGCAGGGAATTTAACCCTGTGCAGGTCTGGGGCAGCTCCCTGGAACAATCCTGGAAAAAAACCCTGGGAAAACCTCTGGAAAAAACCCTGGAAAAATCACTGGAAAAATCCCTGGAGAAAGTTCTGGGAAAACACAGGAAAAAAAATCAGGAAAAATCCCTGGAAAAACACAGGAAAAAAAACTGGAAAACCTCTGGAAAAACAGTAGAAAAAAACCTGGAAAACCTCTGGAAAAACACAGGAGGAAAAAAGTTCATTACAGTTGAAGAGAACATGATTTCCCAGGGTGTTCCTTAGTCAGAGAGGGCTTGGGGCACTCAGGCACCTCCTTGCACCACCCACCCACTAAAAGCAGAATAAAAAAAGGACTTTTACCCCCAAACCACCTTTATAGGATCCATATACACAAACCAAGGGCTTGGGGGTGCTAGTAAAGTTCCAGATAAGTTCATGGAGGAAGAAAAATCATTAAAATCAAAGAGAACATTCTGTTCCTCAGCCAGAGAGGGCTTGGGGCACTTAGGCACCTCCTTGCACCTTCCACTCGTTAAAAGCAGAATAAAAAAAGGACTTTTGCCCCCAAAAAGCCATTGAAAAATGAGGAATGAACTGTGACCCAGGGCTGGCATCTCACCTTGAGGAACTCCAGCATGGGCTGCTGGATTTTCTCCTCCAGCTCGGCGATGAGCTTGTTGAGCAGCGTGATCTCCCTGGAGAGGTCGGTGATGTTCTCGTTCTGCCTCCGGGAGATGTTCTTCTCCATCTTCTCCAGCTGCCCCAGCAGGATGTGCTCCTGGTCGTGCAGGAACTGCCGCAGCCGCTCGAAGTCCGAGAGCAGCTTCTGCCGCTCGCCCTCGATGGTTTTCTGGGGTAGCACACGGCAAAAAAAGGAAAAAAGGGGTTTTCAGGAGAGGGGTCTGGAGGTGGAGCTGAAGCTCCAGCCTGGTGAGACTGGGAGTCCTCCTTTGGGAAGGAAATTATGAAAAATGCAAATTATATGGCTCTACACAGATATCTACTGCATGTGTTTTGACACAGATATTTACTGTATGTCTTTTGTTGTACTGATCAGTGGTGCTGTATTCACATTTTAATAGTGTGGTAAATGGAGTTTTGTGGTTAAAAGGTAACTTTTGTAGTTAAAACAGGAACTGTGTCTGTGGGATATTTTTTTCTTTTAAGAAAAGAATGAGGTACTGCCACCAGACGGTAGCCACAGGACACCAAAATCTTGCAGAGAAATAGAATTTATTGCTCCATTATCAGAAGAAATTAACTTCTTCCTCCCTAGCTCAGCCCTGAAAATGCCGTTTAGGATTAAGAGGAAGAAGCTGACACTAACCAGACAAAATTCTGTGTTTGAATGGAATTTATGCATCACTAATGAGGTGTATGAATATTCAACAGGCTGCTGTTTTTAAGGGTTAATCGTCTGTTAACGTGGGTCCTTTTTTGGACTTATTTTGGCCAGAAAGAGGCACCCTGACTGTTCATAACTCTTTGTTTTTATTGTCTCATATTGTCCCAATCCAAATTATCCAAATTATTATCACTCTAATTATATTAATTATTTTATAACCATTTTATTACTATTAAACTTTTAAAATATTAAAAACCAAGTGATTGGCATTTTTCACAGCAAGGAATCACAGGGAGCAGCATTCCCGGACAAAAACCTTGGGAAGCAGCGCCAGGATCTCTCAAAAATCACCTTTCTTGGGGGTTGATGGCCTGGGAGAGGAATTATTTTCATTGGGCTGGGTTTTTTCCCCTTCTGCTGCCACAGGGGTGATGCGCTGAGGAAGAGGAAGGGTGGAGCAGAGCCAGGGGCCAGCCGAGCTCCCGAGATACTCCAGAAAATTCCGAGATTTTCCAGCACCATCCCCGAGGGCTGCTGAGGCTCTGGCTCATGGTGGCGGGGCAGGAGAATGGGGAAAACCTTCCATTTTCCCTTTTGTGGAACACTCACCCCCCTCCAGGCTTCCCCACCACCCCAAACCAGGACCCACCAGCAGCTCCTGGGTTTTTTTATCATCGTTCACTTTGAACTCCAGCAGCTCCTGCCGCTCCTTCCGCAGGAAATCCAAGCGCGCCTGGATTTTCTCCTGGGAACAACAAAAAAAAAGAGGATTTGCCGGTTTTTCGTCCCTCTGCCCGTGGGGTTTGCTCGGTGCCGGGTGGGATGGGGAGGGAGGAAAACACGGGATGCGCTCGCCAGGAAATCCAGAACCTCCAGAACCTCCCCAAAAAACAGAAAAGGAGGAAAACTCGGGATGCGGTAGCCGGGAAATCCCCGCGGCTCCCCCAGGACCACCAGAACCTCCCCAAAAAACAGGATCGGAGCGTGCCAGGGGCAGGACGTGCCCTGCTCCCTTCGGCAAAGGTCAGCCCGGCTTTAATCTGCTTGGCTCATCTCTGGACGCTCTCCAGCCCCCAGAGAGTGGCGGCTGTTCGTCTGTCAGTCGCGGCTGTTTGTCTGTCCGCCGCTCCCTCACCCGGCGAGGTGAATCCACCCCAAAAACCCGGGCCAGGTGCGCACACCCAGGCGGGACAGCTCTCACAGAAGTTTTTGGGAGGCTGGGAAGCTCTCCCCGTCTTTCGGGAGGACGGGAAGCTCTCCCAACTCTTCGGGAGGCAAAGCCGGGTGGCAGCGCGGGGTGGCAGCGCGGGGACAAGCGCGGCTCGCACGCACGGACAGACGGACGGACGGACGGACCTTGTACTCCTCGGAAGCCTCATCCACGGGCACGACGGCGTGCGGGCGGTGCTCGCGGGACCGGTCGCACACCACGCAGATGCTCCTGCGGTCGTCCTTGCAGTAGAGCTTGAGCGCTTCGCGGTGCTTGGGGCACAGCCCGTCCTCCTCCGCTCCCTTGGCCCCGCGCTGCGCGAACTGGCTGATGATCTCGGACATGTTCGCCAGCTGCCGGTTGGGGCGGAAATTTTTGTTCTGGAAGACCTCGCGGCACTGCGGGCACGGGAAATCCATCTCCAGGTCCTTCCAGCTCTTGACGATGCACGCCCGGCAGAAGTTGTGGCCGCACTCGATGGACACGGGGTCCTTGAAGAACTCCAGGCACACGGAGCAAGTGGCCTCGTCCTGGAGGTTGCCGGGCAGGAACACGGCGGCCATGGCCTCTCTCTTGCGGGGCAGGAAGGGTTTCAGCGCCGCTGGAAGGGCAGCGCTGGCACCCGGCCCCGGGGGCGGTGCTGGGCCCGGAGCGCGGCCACTGCCCGGGGTCACTCCCGTCGTGTCCGGTTTCGCCAGCCTGGGGACCGGACCTCTGCTCTGGGGGGTACGCAGGAAAGCGGGGACGCTCCCCAGAAATCCTGACCTTCCTGGCTTTTTTGGGGTGTTATTTTAGTTTTTTTCCTTTTATTTTGCTTTTTTTGCTTGGGGTGTTTTTGTGGTTTTTTGTTTGTTGGTTTGGTTTTGTTTTTTTTTTTTTTTTCCAGCAGGGAGGTAGTAAGACGATCCCCTTTTGGGATCTTTTTGGGATCCAAAAATTCCCCAAAACCTTTGGGGATCCCTTCCCGTTCGAGGGTGCCCTGGATGGAGCTGATTTATGGGCAAGCCGGTGCCGAATCCGAGCCCTGGGGCCGGCGAGGAGCAGCTGCTCCAGGCTGAGGTCCAGGAACCATCTGAGCCCTTGTTAAAATCCAGTTTCGGCCCTGAAACTCCAACGGGGGACTCAGATGACCTGGTTGAGCTCCAGGGCTCATCGGGGGCCATAAAAAGGAACAGGAGAAAGGGAATACAGGAGGATGCAGAGCCCTTATCGAGATCTGTGTGTGAATTTCCCAAATCCATAAAGATCAAGCTCAGGATTGGGGTCCTGCACCTCAAAATAAAATAGCCTTGGCCTTGCAGAAATATTTTGTGCAGATTTGGAGGCCCTGCATTAAATGGGACTGATAATTAATTTATTTTTTTTCCAGGGCTGAGGATGCAAAGCCCTTATCAAGATCTGTGCGTGAATTTCCCAAATCCACAAAGATCAAGCTCAGGACTGGGGTCCTGAATCTCAAAATAAAATAGCCTTGGCCTTCCAGAAATATTTTGTGCAGGTTTGGAGGCCGTGGGAATAGTAATTAGAATAAATATTAAATAATTAATTAATTTTTTTTTTCCAGGGCTGGGGTTGTCAGTAACATCGTGGTTTCCACTTTTCCACCGAGTTCTTGTCAGGGCAAACTGGGACAGGAGGGAGCGATGGACACCCGGTTACTGAGGGGGTTCAAATTACCACAGACTGGGAAATGTGGGATCTTCTGGAGAGCGATTTGTCTCCTCCTAATGAGGACCTGAAATCAGACCCAGTGATCCATAAATTCTGATTTGAAAGCCAGCCCTTGCTGATCCAAAACCTCCGAGTCGGGATTTTGGCCACATCTGGAGCTGTGGGGGGAAATAAATCCCAGTTCCAGAGGTTCTGCTGGAGGAATTAATGAGCAAAACCAGAGCTGGAATTGTCCTGCAGAGCTTCGCCACCTCTGTTTATCTGCCCCTTCTCATGGTTTTATATAATTTTATATTTTTTTATATTTATATATAAAAATATCACTCCCTGTGGAAGGGGAATTCACCCTCTCCTACCTCCTGTATATAATTTTATAATTGTATGTATGGATATATATTTATATCAGTATTTATATATATTTATATCACTCCCTATAGAAGGGGAATTCACCCTCTCCTACCTCCCATATATAATTTTGCATTTTTACATATTCATATATATTTATATCCCTCCCTATGGAAAGGGAATTTGCCCTCTCCCACCTCCCGTTTCTTTCGATCTGTAAATAAATACCAGAGGGACAAGGGGCAGAGCGACAAGGGACAGAGGGACAGAGGTTCAGAGGGACAGAGCGACAAGCGACAGAGGCACAGGCGCATCCCCAGCCCTCCCCGTGTCCCCGCGTACCTCGGAGCGGACGCGTCGGGCCGGGTCTCCCTCCCGAGCCGCCCCGGTCCCGGCGGGTTTTGGCCCGGCACGGCTCGGGACGCGGCCAGCTGCGCCGCCAGCCGCGTGGCGGCGGGGTCCCAGCGGGACGGGGTCCGCGGCAGCCGCTCCCCCGGGCAGCGCCGCAGGAGCCCGGCCGCGGCCGCCGCCGCCTCGGACATGGCTGGGGCTGCGGCTCCTCGGTGCCCCATTTGTCCCCTCTTGTCACCGCCACCCCCTCCCGTGTCACTTACCATTCCCTGCCCTCCCCCATCGCTGCCATCCTGGGCACCCACAGAGGATTTTCCCTCCTCCTCCTCCTCTTCTTCCTCCTCCTTCCCGGCTCTGCCGCTCCGCTCCGTGCCAAAGTTGTCGGTGCCAAAGTTTCTCGCGTTTCCATCCACCTGTCCCCAAGGCCGGAGCTTCTCCGCGGGCTTTTTAACTCTTTCCAGGAACCTCATCCCTCCTTCCAAGGGGAAGGGACAAAAGGTTTGCATCTCTCTTGCCAATAAGGTGAAAAAAGTATTAATCTCGCTGGGCAAATTTGGGACAAAAGGGCAGGGGCGTCTCCTGTGGGGCGTGTCCCACCTGCCACAGGTGCGTTCGTTAGGTAGGAAGAGCCTGGGAGACCCAAAGAGGCAGGAGGAGGGGGGAAATGAAATGTAAATACATCCATAAATATATGGATTGATTGATGGATATCCAAAAATATCCGTAAATATATGGATTAATTAATGTCTACTGGACGCACACACACCCCCTTTATTTCCCCTGGCTCCCAGCTGATGCTCCTCTCCCAAAATTCCCAGCCCTGCCCTGGAGGCCAAATAAATAAAACCCAGGAAGAGAGCAGGGGGAAGCTCCTTGGTTCGCCCTTGGGCTTTGGGTGTCGGGATCGTGTTCCGGGCCGCCAGCTGCTCCCAGACCATCGGGAATGCCGAGCCCGGAGAGCTGGAAACAGGGACACGAGCCAGATCCAGCCCTGCCAGTGCCGAGCCTGAGGGTTTATTTTAGACCTGAGACTAAATCAGGGCCCATTTGAAAGCGAAAATATTAACAGTACTGAACTGTGTGGGTTAGATTTTTTTTATGGTAATGTCTTTTTCCATAAGTGTTTGAGCATGAATAGTTGGCTTGCAAATCAATAAAAATGTTGACAGGTACAGGAAGGAAAGGAAAAGAAAACCAGAAATGGAATGTCATGTGTTTCTGTAAGACTCACTGTGGAAATTTAGATCAAAGAAAAAAAACAGTGTACACTAATTTTGGGCTTACGCTTTCTACTCAACAGCTTCATCAGGTGAGAGAGTTTTGCAGAATTTTTTTTTGTTGTTTATTTCTTAGCTTGCACAGTCTCGGTGAGCATCAAGAAACAAGGGATGCTCGTCGCAAAAGAGGCTCAATTTTTCTACTGAGAATAATTTCAAACGCAAGACAACGTTCTTTAAAGAATTAGGGCTAGGGTTTAGGGTTAGGATGGGTAGCAGTGATATTCTGGAGCAAAAGCAGTCATTAAAAATGCAGACCAAAAGGGTATTTTTGTGATTTTCTTTCACAAATAGCATTCTTGAGGGAATTGTGTGGTGAACCAGCCCTCATTTTTGCCCCTGGCGATTGCAGCCCCGGGTCAGATCAGCTCGAGGCGCCCCCGAACCGCGGTCCCGCCCCAGGGCGGGTCAGTCGCGGCGCTCCTCGCCCCACTCCTCGTTGCACAGGTCGGTCTCGCAGCAGGAGTAGCGGGAGCTCAGCCGGGACTCGGCGTCCGACGCCCGCTCCCGGCCGCAGTTCAGGGCCGAGGTGCAGCCCTGCTGGTAGTAAAGGGTCATCTTGCCTGCGGGGGGGACGAGGAAAAGAAAAATCCATGAAAATCGGATTTTTGGAGCTTTGGGGAGAAGCCGAGCTTTGAAATGTACCCCCAAATTAAGGCAAAGATTGGTTTAATTAGGAGAAAAAGAAAATCAGAAAATAAAAGGAAGAAATCTCCGTGATGCATCCACGAAGACAACCCCTGCCCCCCAGGGAGAGTCTCCCCTTGGCTTAAAAATTACTTTTTGAAAGTTTTTTGGTCATTTTGAACCTCTCAGCAGGGAAGGAGAGGGTGAGGAAGAGGCCAAGGAGAAGCTGCCTGCAAACCAGGTGGATTTGGGTTAATAAAAGGGAAAAATATCAGATTTCGGTGAACAATGGGATAAAACCAGGGAAGGAGAGGGTGGGTAAAGCCCAAGGAGAAGCTCCCTGCAAACCAGGTGGATTTGGGTAAATAAAAGGGAAAAAAAAAACAGATTTCGGTGAACAAGGGAAGGAGAGGGTGGGGAAGCCCAGGAGAGGCTCCCTGCAGGTTCTGCCTGCAAACCAGGTGGACTTGGGTAAATAAAAGGGGAAAGATCCGATTTGAGTGAGCAAAGGGATAAAACAAGGGAAGCAAAGAGAGGGGACAGCCCCGGGGACGCACCCAGGGAGGTTTTGATGAGCGCACACTTCTCCCGGCGCTCGCAGCTCGTCACGTTGGCGCCCCGCAGGCAGCCCACCAAGGGGATCTTGTACTTGCACAGGTGGCACCGGAGAGCCTCGGCTGCGGCAGAGGGGGAAAAACGGGATGAATTTTGGGGAAAACCTGGGCAGAATCTGTTAAATCTGATTTGTTCCCCGCTCACCGGCTCCGAGGCACAGGAGGAGGCTCAGCCCCAGCAGGAGCAGCTTCGTGGTGGGAAAGGTTCGGGATTCCATCGGCTCCATGGGGTGAGAAGGGCTCGGGAATTCAGGAATTCAGCTCTGGGATGAGTTCCACTCCCTGGAATGAGAACGGCTCAAGAATTCAGGTCTGGGATGAGAAGGGCTCAGGAATTCAGCCCTGGAATTAATTCTGCTCTCTAGAATGAGAACAGTTCCAGAATCCAGCTCTGGGATGAGAAGGGCTCAGGAATTCAGCCCTGGAATTCAGGAATTCAGCTCTGGGATTCCCTCGGGGCTCAGTCCTGGGATAGGGTGGGAAAAAAATCCCAAAACAACAGCGGCAAAACCCTCCCGGTTCTTTTGTTTTGTGCCTCTTGGGGCAGAAGGAGCAGAGAAAAGCTTGGCTTTCCTCCTGAGATAACCCCAAAAAAAGGAAGTCTGGGGAATTCTGGAGATTTTAGTGGTTTTGGTTGCAGGGAATAAAATTATGTAATGAGGAAAAAAGCGCTTTATTGCCAAAGGCGCTCAGCAGCGCCTGCAGCTGAACCCGAACCAGGATTTGGGTAAAGAAAAGAGAAAAAGATCAGATTTGGGTGAAAAAGGGGCTAAAAGGAGAGCTACCGCCCAACGTGGGGCTCGAACCCACGACCCTGAGATTAAGAGTCTCATGCTCTACCGACTGAGCTAGCCGGGCTCCTGAGAACCTCTGTGTTCACTATTTTTTTACTAAAATTTAAAGTTTCATTTGACTTCTGTAAAATGCTTATTTATTTAAAAATTAAACCGGTTTCTTTTTCAAAAAACATTCAATTAAGTCTAAGAAACATAAAAGTAAAGAATATAAAACAATATGAAAATAATAAATGTATCTTTATGTGCTAAAATATATTTTATCTATTTATTTACTTATTAGAATAGACGGTGTATTTATTTCTTTTATATGGATTTATACCTAAATTAGACACCACATAATACATTTGTTCATCTATTTATGTATTATTTATACATTATTTTAAGAAATATATTTTAGATATATAAAAGCATAGTAAAATTAAAGCATATATATAATATATTTTATATTTTAAATATATATTTAAAATATTTTTAAAATATATATTTTATATATATTTATTATATAAAATATATATATTATTAGTCATAAAATTAATTTTAATTTAATACATTATTTTAAAAGTATATATTTTAGCTATATAAAAGCATAATAAAAAAATATATAAAATCTTTTATATATAAAAAAAAAATTGGTCATAAAAGTAAAAATCCCTGTTTCTTTACAAGTTCGAGGAGATGCTGGGATGATGCCGATGGACACGGAGTGCGCAAGGAGAACCCCAAAACCCCCCGAAAACCCCCCAAAAGGCGGTGCCTCACCCAGCCGAGCGCTCCACGGGGCTCCCGGCGCGGCCGCCCCGCGCCCCCTTTATCCCCGCGCTGCCCTCGGGGCCTGAACGACCCCGAACCCGGGGAACAATGCGGGGAACACCTGGACAAACACCCGGACAGACACCTGGACAAACACCCGGACACGGCCCCCGCTCCCTTTGTCCCCCCTCTGTCCCCGCATCCCAAAAAACCCCCAAAATTTGGGAACCCAACTGCAAATCCCGCACGGATTTTGGGGGGACGGGGATGGAGCCGGAGAGTCCCGGGATGCCCTGCGGGGTCTTAATTAGCGGCAGGGATAATTATCCGGTGATTAATGCCCTGTCTGGCTGCTCCGGGCTGTTCCCGAGGCCTTTGGGGCCGGTCCCGTCCCGGTGTTTGTGCAGCTGCCCGGGCGTGAAATTCCTGGTGTCGGTCCAAATCCTGATTTTTGGGCTCAAATCTGCATTTTTGGGTCCCAAGCCCTCCTTTTTGGGGCTCAAATCCCGAAATTTCTGAGTCCCAACTCCTCCCCCCCCAATCCCAATCTTCCCGAGCGTGAAATTCCTGGTGCCAGTCCAACACGTCCTTTTTTTAAAAATTACTATACAATTAATAATAAGAAGAATAGTTTAAAAACTTAAAAGAAATAATTAAATAAGAATACAAATTTAAACCCTAAAATAAATTAAGAAAAGGAGTAATAGTTTTAAAATAATATAATAACTAAAGGTTAAAATGTATGACTTTTGGGTACAGAAATAGAAGAAGAAACGCCGCCCAACGTGGGGCTCGAACCCACGACCCTGAGATTAAGAGTCTCATGCTCTACCGACTGAGCTAGCCGGGCTCTTGCGAGTAGAAGCGGCTGCTGCTTGAATGAATACAAATCCGAACAAAAAAATTCAAAATTTTTCAGGAATCTGGGCAGAGGACGCGGCCCCTCATGCTTCCGCTTCCGCTGAAGTTAAAATCTTAATTTTCATTAAAAAAAGAAAAATATATATAAACAAGTATTTTTTAATATTTTTTTTTTTTTTTACTGCTCAATAAAAGACGGACCCTGGGCAGGTGGAAGGGGACGTCTGACGGGAAAGGGAGAGGCACAAGAGGTGAAGAGGGATAATTTTGGGGTTAGGAGATGTTAACTCCTGGAAAGATTTTGAAAAACACAAAGAAGAGGGTTTTTTGGACAAAACTACCACTTCCCTGACCGGGAATCGAACCCGGGCCGCGGCGGTGAGAGCGCCGAATCCTAACCACTAGACCACCAGGGAGCTAGCGGAGCCTGCACCCGCATCGTAATCACGACCAAAATAAATGATTTTTGGTTGAAATTTGCTGAAAAAAGGGTCTCTGGGTCTTTTCACCCCTTTTTTTTTCACCATCCGAGCGCTAAAATCTCCCCGATTTAACCCAAACCATCCCTGGCTTCTCCCCAGCGCCTTCTCAGCCACATGGGAGCACAGGAATTACCCCAAAAAATCCATTTTTACCCCCATTTGGGGCACTCTGTTCCTAACTAAACGAGAACTGAACAGTTTTCACCATTTTCCCAATTTTTGACTCATCCCCATGCTTTTCATACAGAGGGAAACACCCCAGAATCCATGAAAAAATCAGATTTTGGGCATTCCAGCAGCTCCAGAAATCTGAAGGAGCTGTGGGTGAACGGATTGGACAAATTCTTGGGTTACACGAGAATTATTAACCATTTTGCTGATTTTTTTTCCCAATTTTTCCCAGCACACAGATAAAGAAATACCATCCTAGATCCGGCCACAGAAATGGGAATAAAACCAGAGGAGGATGAGGGGGGTGAATTCCAGCAGAAAAAAAGCCCGAATTTTTTGGAATAATGGGAAATTCGGAGCCAAAAGCTCCGACAAAAGCGGGAGGGAACGCGCTGGACGCAATTTGGGAGTTTTGGCCTGAATTCCAGGTCACGTCCCGAGAACAAACAGCTCCATGCAGGAGCAGGAACGCGTGACTGCAGCGCCGCCTCGGGCTCCTCCTCCTCCTCCTCTCCCTCTCCACACAATTCCTTTTTTTGTTCGTTTTTTGCTAGGGGGTTGGGGATTTTTGGGTGGTTTTCTTTATTATTTGGGGTTTCTTTGTTGGGTTCTTGGGGTTTGGGGTTTTTTTTGTGTTTTTAGTTTTTTAATTTATTTTTAGTTTTGTTTTTTTTGTTTGTTTGTTTGGGGTTTTTGGGTTGGTTTTTTTTTTGGTTTTTTTTTGTATGGTTTGGTGTTTTGGGGGTGGGTTTTGGGGGTCTTTTCTTTTCTTTTCTTTTCTTTTTTTTTTTTTTTTTTTCATGGAGCTTGTCCATTTTTAAATGAATTTTCTCCCAAAATTTCTGTGGAGAAGGGAGCTTGGTTTTCCAGCAAATTGGGATCACACCTGTGGGTGCAAAACTGAAGAAATTCTGGATTTGAAAAATTTAAAAGTTCAAATTTCCGGGGATGGAGAAAATGGGAATTATCTCTGCCTGTGCCTGTGATTATTTGACTTTTTTAGTAGATGGAAATGGGAATTATCCCTTCCTGTGCCTTTAATAATTTGATTTTTTTATTAATTTCCCCTCTGGGAAACAGACACAAGAAACGATGCAAGCAAAGGAAGAGGGGAGCAAAGCTGCCAGCCTACAAAGCAGCTCAGAAATCCCCCAAAATCACCCCAAAATTAAACCCCAGCTGGCGAGGGGCTGAAAAAGGGAGTAAATTCCCCCAAAATACAGGTGTTTCTGCCTGGTTTCGAACCAGGGACCTTTCGCGTGTTAGGCGAACGTGATAACCACTACACTACAGAAACGCAGCTGCCCTCGGTTTTTGGAAAAACATTGTTGCAAATTAGCAAAAAAAAAAAAGGTTATTTTTCCTTTTATTGGTAATTTTGTCTACATCCCTTGTCCCTTTTTTTCTTCCTTGCTTTGAGGTTTTTTCCCCCAAAACCGCCCAGATTTGGGTCACCAGAGAAGGAATTACGGAACTAAAACCATTTCAGACACCCCAAAATGCAGACATGTCGAGGACAAGGTTTGTTCACTCCAGTTGGCCAAACCCGAGAGGAATCTCTTGGAATTCTGGTTTATAATTTGTGTGCCCCACAGATCGACCCCCATCCTCTAAAGTCCGGAAAATTAAGGAGGTAAAAAAAAAAAAAAAAAAAAAAAAAGTACTACAAAAACAAAACCAAACCAAAAAGTACACCCAACAGTGAAACAGCTGTTTCTGCCCGGTTTCGAACCGGGGACCTTTCGCGTGTGAGGCGAACGTGATAACCACTACACTACAGAAACACCGATGTCGCTGGCATCTGCGTTTTTTCTCCGAATTCAAGTATGCAAAGTCCTTGGGGCTGTTCCTGAATATTTCCAAATCCAGGGGGAAAATCTCCGCTCCTGGCTTTGGATTCCTTTATCGCTTTTTAACAATTCCCTTAGCGCTTTTCATTCATTTCCTTATGGCTTTTCATTCATTTTTTTT
>QZWM02003922.1:53534-75259 GCA_003829775.2 Junco hyemalis
TCCCCCCAAGAAAACCACCAAAACATAAAAATTAAAAAAAAAAAAAGAAAACCCCAAAAAAATCCACCGCCCCCCCCGAACAAAAAACGCCCAAAAAAAACCCCAAAAAATCCCTTTTCCCTCAGAATCCCGCCAATTTCCAGGCAGCTCCGCCGCCCTCAGAGGCCGCAGGGATTTGTCCCCGCCCGGAAGTTTTTAAGGACGGATTCGGATCGCCGAGGGGGAATTGGTAGAAAATCCAAAAATTGCCGGGAGGCAGAGATTTTTTTTCAGCCTTTCTCGCCCTAAAGGGAGTTCCGGGGAAAACGGGTGGAAATTTTATTATCACTAAAATAAGTAGAGAATATACTACGCAGCAGCCCGGCTAGCTCAGTCGGTAGAGCATGAGACTCTTAATCTCAGGGTCGTGGGTTCGAGCCCCACGTTGGGCGCTTCCTTTTCCATTTTCTTTTCCTTCATCACCTAAATTTTATTGTTTCTTTATTTATTGTAGTTTTTAAATTATTTTAATTTCCATATTATCGTTATTTTTTTAATTCTTCTCCTTTCGTTATTATTCCCTACTTATTTTTAATTGCAATTTTTTAAAGTCATTATCCCAGGTTTTATTATTTCATTCTCCTTAAAGTCATTCCTCCTTTTTGAAATCATTGTTCCTTTTCCGAATCCTTTTTGCTTTGTAAATTATTGTTCCTTTTAAACTATCATACCATACCATATCATATAATATCATACCACAATAAAGGGCTATAACTATAAAATAATGATAATGATAATGATAATGATAATGATAATGATAATGATAATATTATGCCAGGTTTTCCTAGTCTTATTCTGTGAGAATGATTGTTCCTTTCAGAAACCATTATTCCGTTTTAAAATCCTTTCCCCTCAACAACTGCTGCTTTTTAAATTATTATTTCTTTCTACTTTTAACAATCATTATTATTCTGTTTTTAATAATTATCCTTTATTAGTATTTTAAAAGTCCCCACAAAGCAGCAGGAAAAAAAAAAAAAAAAAAAAAAAAAAAAGGTAAAACCAAACCGGCCCCTCCACCATAAAAAAAAAAAAAAAAAATTTAACTCCACGTTCTGCTCTGTTTTGCCTCAAGTTCCCGCCGTCAGGATGGCCGAGTGGTCTAAGGCGCCAGACTCAAGGATTCTCCTTCCCTCGGGTATTCTGGTCTCCTCATGGAGGCGTGGGTTCAAATCCCACTCCTGACAGCGCTGGGTTCTCTTTTAAAACACTATTTTAAAAATACCCCTTTTTCCTGCTATACTTTCCCTTTTTTCAAATGATAATTCCTTTATAAATCATTATTTCCGTTTGTAAATTGTTACTTCTCTTTTAAAATCATTATTCCCATTTTCAAGGCATTAACCTCCTTCTAAAACTTATTTTTCCCTCTCTGATACTACTATTCCTTTTCCAACTGTTATCCCTCTTTTTAAAAGCATTCATCCCCTTTTCTCAAATTATTATTCCGTTTATCGAATGTTCCTTTTTCGAATTTCCCCCCTCTTTTCCATATTGTTGCACTTTTTAAAATTTTTGAAATTGCTCTTTGTAAATAATCCTAATGCAAAATAAACAATTGACTCCTCAATAATGGGCATTAATTAATTTCAGTATTCAACTGCAATTAGTTTAGCACAGCTAGCAAACGCCTTTCTTATAAACGTAATGAAAAAAAAATACAATTAGCATTATTGTTTATTTATTTATGTATTTATTTATTCATTGCTCGGTAACAGAAGGCGCTGGGACAGGAGGAAGGGGACGAGGCACAAAAAAGAGGAGAAAAGGAGTGTTTGGGGAGTTAGGACATGTTTAAATATCAGTAGATTTTTCCAAAAAATGACTTTTTAGCGCAAAGTAAAAGCTTATTCCCTGACCGGGAATCGAACCCGGGCCGCGGCGGTGAGAGCGCCGAATCCTAACCACTAGACCACCAGGGAGCTGCGTTATATGCCTTATCGCCCATTACACGACCTAAACACAAAATTTTTGGGTTGAATTCACTAAAAAAGAGGGTCTCTGTGCATTTTCTCCCTTTTTATTTCTCACTCCCAAATGGTAAAAGCCTCTCAGAACCCTCGGACCAACATTTCTCTGAATTCTCCTTGCAGGAAAATGGAGATGATGGAAATGATGGAAAAAAATTATCCAGAAATGATGGAGAAATGAGGGAGAAAATTGTGCAGAAATGAGGGAGAAAATGACAGAGAAATTATGGAGAAATTATGGAGAAATTATCGAGAAAATGATCGAGGAATTATGGAGAAATGATTGAGAAAATGATGGAGGAAATTATGAAGAAACGATGGGGAAAATAATCGAGAAATAATGGAAATGATGGAAAAATGATGAAGAAATTATGGAGAAAATTATGGAGAATAGGATCAAGAAATTATGGAGAAAATGATGGCGAAAATAATGGAGAAATGACAGAGAAATTATGGAAATTATGAAGAAATTATGGAGAAGCAATGTAAAAAATGCAATTTCCCACCCAAACTCCCTCTCAGCTGCGTACCCCACCTCGGGGGGCTCAGGGGCTCAGCCTGAAGCAGCACCCCCTGCCCAGGCACAGCAGGGGCAGCAGCTCCTCACCCCCAAACCTCGCCGTGGGGTACGCGAACATCGGCAGCTCCCTCTGCACATCGAAAAACGCCACGCGCCCGCCCTCATAGTCCAGGTAGACCCCGACCACCTCGGGAGCCTCAGGGAGGGCGATGGGGACACTGGGGGACGTCAGAGCCTGGCACTGGCTGCCACACTGCCCCACAGCCCAGATCCCCCGCTCGGGCTTGACGCTGACCCGGCCCTTCCTGGCCACGGAGGCCTTGGCCACGCCAAGGGCCCAGGCCGAGCCCTGGCACACCTGGACCTCCCAGTAGTGGCAGCCGCAGGTGAACCCCTCGCGGGCCAGCACGCAGCGGGACGAGTCGAAGCGTTTGGGGTGGTCGGGGACGGATCTGCGGGCGTCGTCCCAGCGGACGCATCGCCCATCCTCAGACAGGGCCAGGCGGGGATGGGCGGTGTCGGGGTCCAGCGTCAGGCTGACTGCAGAGGGAGAGAGGCAGGGCTGGGGTCTGGCCCCTCCAGAGATTTGGGGTGGGGTTGTGCCACCTTTGGAGTGGGTTTGTGCCACTTTTCCCCGTCTGGGAGGCTCCAGGGGTGGTTCGATGACCACACGTTAGTGGGTTAGGCTTAGGCTTGGATTTAGGCTTAGGGTTAGGGCAGAAAAGCCAACATAGGGAGAAAATTATGGAGAAAATTATAGAGAAATGATGGAGAAAAGATGGAGAAATTATGGAGAAAATAACAGAGAAAGCAATGGAGAAAATGATCAAGAAATGATTGAGAAAATTATGGAGAAAATGATCGAGAAATTATGGAGTAAATTATGGAGAAATTATGGAGAAAATTAGGGAGAAAATTATGGAGAAATTACGGGAAAATTATGGAGAAATTATGGAAAAATGAGGCTCTAGAGTGTGGAGGTTTTGCCGTCATTTGGGGCTGTCCCGTGGCTCCCCTTTCTGAAGTTTCCACATGGGAATATCTGGAATTTCCGCCACTGAGGGGTGATTTCCAAAGGTGGTACTGACACAGCACCCACCCCCCTTTCCCTGCTCCCTCCCTACCTTGGAATTTCTTCAGCATCTCCTTGAGGGTGACATTTTCCTGGGGCAGCCCTGTGGGTTCCTCTGCCAGCTCTGCTGAGGTCTCCACCTGCTCTGGAGCGCTCTGCTCCTCCAGCCTGGAAATCAGAAAAATAATTTTTCCACAAAAATTTGGAATGGTGGGACTGGAGAGGCAGCTGGGAAGGCTTGAAAGGCCCCTTCTGACCCAAACCATCTCAAATTTCCACGATTTTATAACTCCCTTCCTGTCAGGTTTTGGCATCTCCAGTAAGTTTTTGGGATCTGCTCCTCCATGGAGAACATTTTCTGACCCAGCCATGGCTGATGAACCTCTGGATGGTGAAGATTTTTTACCAGTGGAAATTAGGCAATAAAAACAATTTTCTTTGTCTGCTTTCCTCCTTCCCACCCCCAGTCTGGAGGGGACACAATCAGATCTGTTAAGGGTGTAAAATTCTAATTCCCAAAATTCTAATTCCCTCAGAATTTAACCCTTTTAGATCTGGCTCCCTGTTTTTGAGGAGGAAAGTCCCATCCCTCCAGGATCAGCCAGGTTTTCACAGACCAGAGAGCAGCCACAGCAGAACTGGAGTTTCCTTCATCCCCTGAAGGTACCTGACCCCGATCTCCACCATCCTAACTGGACTTTGGTGGTGTCCCAGCTCTGTCCCGTGTCCGTCTCAGGGGGTTTTGGGGTTCCTTCACCCCTCTGAAGGTACCTGACCCTGGTCTCCACCATCCTAACTGGACTTTTGTGGTGTCCCAGCCGTGTCCTGTGTCCATCTCACACAGGTCAGGGGGTGTTGGGGGTTTTGGGGTCCACCAAAGCCAAACAAGAACACGTCGGGAATGCAAGTGAGGAGCCACAAACCTGCTCAGGATGTCTCTGCTGTCCTGCAGGGGAGAGACAGACACACAGACACACAGACAGACAGACGGACGGACAGGTCAGGGCGGAGCCAGCCTGGGGTGAGCAGCCAGGGAGGGCTCCGGGGTGACCCTGGGGGATTCTGGATCTGCGGGAATGCAGGTGAGGCAGCTTTGATAAGCACTTGGGTTATCGGCATCATCGCCCCGCCCAGGGTGGGCGTGGCGGCTGCTAATTAGCATCTCTGCTCATTTGAATGTTTGGCTGTATGAATATATGAGTGTTTGGATATATGAATGTTTGGCTATTTAAATGTTCGGGTGTTTGAATGATTGGGTGTTTCAATATTTGGATATTTGAAAGTTTGTTTGTTTGAATGTTTGGCTGTTTGAAAATTTGGATATTTGAGTATATGGGTGTTTGGATGTTTGGCTGTTTAAATGTTTGGATATTTGAAAATTTGGATGTTTGAATGTTTGGCTGTTTGGGTGTCTAAATGTTTGGATATTTGGATATTTGAATGTTTGGATTTTTGAAAGTTTGGCTGTTCAAATGTTTGGCTGTTTAGCCAAAGGATTTTTTATATCTCCAGGCTGGAGAAGCACAGCCCAGTGGAAGGCGCATTTGTTGTGGCTCTGTGAGGCCCCTTCCTGCCCAAACCTGGGATTCTCTGGGTTTTCCAAGGCTCGGGATTTGGTGTTTCGGTGGCTCCTCACCTGCAGCAGCTCCCAGGGCGGCTGCCGGCACTTTTCCTCCAGCTCCTGGATCTGCTGTCCCACGGAGGAGATGCGCTCCGAGAGGCGGCCGACGCTCTCCTCCCGCCTGCTCTCGATGTCCCGCTCCAGCTGCGCCAGCCGGGCCAGGAGGAGCCGCTCCTGCCCCTCCAGGAGCTGCTGCAGCTCCCGGACCCGGCACCGGAGCCGCCGCCGCTCCGCCGCCACCCGCTCCTGCCACGGGAACACCGCAGGGGCTGGGACGGGGCTGGGAGGGAGGGAAACGCCAGCGGGGTGGGCTTGGAAGGGGATTTATCCCCGCCAGGGTTCTTGCAAAGCATGGGGAGTATCCACAGAATTTTAAATAATTTTTTAAATTTTATATTTATTTATTTATTTATTTATTTATTTATTTATTTATTTATTTATTATATGTTATGTTATGTTATATATAAAATATATATTATATATTTTACATTATATGTAGTTTATATACAATATATAAATATATATTATATATTATATTTTTATTTATATATATATGTGGGTTTTGTTTGTTTGTTTTTGGGGGTTTTTTTGGGGTTTTTTTTTTTCTGCCATTTCTAGGCGGCAATTGCTGGCAAAGCGTTTTCCCATGGCCCGTAAACTTTGCACCCAAAAAAGGCTCCGGACCTTTGGACGAGGGAAGGTGCAAAATAAACCCATAAACAGATTAGTCAGTGCTAGAGATCAGGGAAAAGGAAAACAAGGCAAAAAAAGAAAGATGCAATTGGGGTGATTCCCGTTTTTCTGGGGAATCTGGGGATGTGCCCCACCTGTGAGCACATGGAAAGAGGCAAAAATCCTGGGAAAAATCCAGGTTTGGGTTGGATACCTGAACTCGGGGGGGGGGGGGGGGGGGGGGGGGGGGGGGGGGAATTTCCTAATTTCCTCGCCGTGAGAGCGGCGGCGGGCACAGGTGTGCCCAGGTGTGCCCGCAGGGACCAGGGAAGGGTCACCCACCAGCAGCTCCGAGCTCTTCCCTTCCTCCGCCGCTTTCTGCCCCAGCATCTTCTCTCTCCGGTCCCTGAGGATCTGCGCGTGAGCCTGGAATTTCTCCTGAGAGAAGGAAAAACACCAACACCGGCTCGGTGCCTTTCCCTCCATCCGGCCATACCGGGAGGGCGGGGCGGGCGGGGATGGGGGCGGCTGTCACCCAGCGGGCGGAAAGCGCAGAAATCCCGACTTTTGCAAGGAAAACCACGCTCACCTGGCCCCCCTCTCCTCCCTCATCCCCAGGAACACCTGAACATCCCCACCTTGTGCTCCTCCGCCGCCTCCTCGATGGGGACGGCGGCGTGCAGCCGGTGCTCCGGGGAGCGGCGGCACTCGCGGCACACCGGGCTCTGCTCCTCCTCGCAGAACAGCTTCAGCGCCTCGCCGTGCTTCGGGCAGAGCCGCTCCCCGTCGCGGGCCCGGCCGCGGAGGCTGAGGCGCTGCGCGATGCGGATGATGCCGGCCAGCTCCGCGTTGGGTCTCAGGCTGCGCTCCGGGGCCGCCTCCCGGCAGCGCGGGCACGCGAAGCTGTCCCGGCAGCTCTGCCAGCAGCGCTCGATGCACGCCCGGCAGAAGTTGTGCCCGCAGTGGATGGACACGGGCTCCTGGAAGAGCCCGAGGCATAGCGGGCACGAGGCTTCGGCGCGGAGCTCGGCCATGGCCGCGACGCCGGCAGCGGACCGGTTCCGCCTCGGGTCCGCCCCGGATCCGCACCGGTTTCTCCTCGGTTCCGCCCCGGTTCCGCCTGGGTTCCGCCTCGGGTCCGCCCCGGTTCCGCCTCCCCCGGGGCCGCGGCGGCTCCGCTTCCTGCCGGTGTCCCGGGATGAGAGCGGGAGCGGAGCGGCTGCGCTGCCGAGATGAGCCGGGCTCGGCGCCTGGCGTGGCGCGGGTGGTTTGGTACTGGGGCTAATACCGGACTTAGCACCGGTTTGTTTGGTACTGGGGCTAATACCGGGCTTAGCACCGGGGTTAATAGCGGGTTTGACGCCGGCTTGTTTGGGGCTAATACCAGGCTTGGCGCCGGAATTAACACCGGGCTTAGCACCGGCTCGTTTGGTACCAGGTCTAATACCGGGCTTGGCACCAGGTTCATTCATCAATTACCGGCTTGGTTGGAATCCACCCTCAGCCCCTTCTTCACTCCTTTCTCCCCCCAAAAAAACACCCAGGGAAAGCGCGAGGCCGCCCCAGGCCTCCCCTCGAGGTCTGAACCAGGAGCCAGCCTGGTTTCGTTGCTTTCAATGTATTTATTTTTAATTTACTCATCGATAAATTTAATTTACATGCGTGTTTAATTTATTGATTCTCTTCTAGTTGATTAATTGAAGGGCAGTTCATGATTGAGGCCGTGGGGACAGAGCTTGGAGCAATCCTTGGCTCATCCTTTGCTGCTCATTCCCGATTGTTCAGAATTCCCAAATTCCCCATTTTTCAGCACTCCACCCCCCCACCCCTACGTGTGCAGCTACAGGACCTTTATTAAAAAATAATTTTATTGCTCCTTTCACTTCTCCTTTTTCACAGGAAATCGCTTCTCTCACGGCTCGGGGCTGACCACAGACCTTCCTATTTTTAATTTTATTTTTAACTTTTCTTTTTTTCCAGTAGCCCCCCCTGACAAGTGCAGAAGCCACCGGAACTCGGGGCTGGTACCGAAGAGATGATTTTTTTTTTCCTTTTTTTTTTTTTTTATTGAGGAAATCGGTCAAAAACTCACCCGCCGTTAATTCTGTGAGAGAGTTTTTTGGGGGTTCTGGGTTTTCCGGTGCTCGAAACATTCAGACTGAAACCTGGGGGGCGGCTTGGTGCTGAAAACACTTTTTTTTTTTTAATTTTATTTTATTTTTTTGTTAATCTGGGTCCAAGGTTGATTTATCGGGGGGTGAATACTGCAAAGAGTTGGGGATGGATCAGGATCCCCTTTCCAAGCGATTTCCCTCCTTGATTATCCGTGAAATCGGTGATTATCCCGGTGTAATCACCATGAATTCTCGGGCTCAAGAGCGAGCTGGAGGCTCGGGTTTAAACGGCAAGGAGAGATTTCAGTGCCAGAGGGAAATAAAATCACTAATCCAAGTTTTTCTGCAGGATTTTGCCCAATTTCTTCTAGGCGTGAGTAAATCCAGGGATGGGATCAACCTGCCTCCTTTTCTCACCATTTCGGGGGAAAAACCTCAATAAAAATTCCCTAAAATCTGAATTTAAATTTATTTTTAAAAAGTGCAAGGACAAGGGTGGGAAGTTCCCGCTTGATGGATGCAGGTCCCTCCATCCTCAGACCCAGGATTTTGGGGCCAATCGGGAGGATTTTGGCCACCTCCCACCCTCCATCCCCAGCCCCGCCGAGGACAGGATTTTGGGCTCAATCAGGAGGATTTTGGTCACCTCCATCCCCATCCCCAGCCCCTCGCGGGGCAGGATTTTGGGGCCAATCGAGCCGATTTTTGCCACCTCCCACCCTCCATCCTCATCCCCTCGCGGGGCAGGATTTTGGGGCCAATCGAGCCGATTTTGGCCACCTCCCACCCTCCATCCTCAGCCCCTCCAGGGGCAGGATTTTGGGCTCAATCAGGAGGATTTTTGCCACCTCCCACCCTCCATCCCCATCCCCTCCGGGGACAGGAAGGCGCCGCCTCCCCCGGAGCGCGGGGAAACCGAAAGCGGCGGCGGCGGCTCCGGCACTCCCAGGCAGCCATGGAGGAGCTGCCGGGCGAGGCCTCCTGCCCGATCTGCCGGGAATATTTCCGCGACCCCGTGTCCATCCACTGCGGGCACCACTTCTGCCGGGCGTGCATCGAGCGCTGCTGGGAGTGGCCCACGGGCGGGTTCGCGTGCCCGCGCTGCCGGGACACGGCCCCGCGGCGGAGCCTCCGCCCGAGCCGCGAGCTGCAGCGGGTGCTGGAGCTGGCCCGGCGCCTGAGCCGCGGGGAGGCGCTGGGAGCCGAGGAGGAGGAGGAGGAGGAAGGGTGTCGGAGGCACCGGGAGCCGCTGGAGGCTTTCTGCAAGGAGGACGCGGCTCTGCTGTGCGCGATCTGCCGCGAGTCGAGGGCGCACCGAGCGCACACGGTGCTGCCGCTGCCGGAGGCGGTGCGGGAGTTCGAGGTAATCGCGGTTTCCACCCAAAAATGTCCCCCGGGCCCCCAGACCCTTTAGGGGATCGGGACACGCTCCGCGGCTTCTGCTCTCTCTGTTCTCCCCCGAGCTTGGAGGGATCGGGGTCTTCATCCAATTCATCATCCTCCTCCTCATCCTCCGTGCCCCGGAATTCCGGCCGCTGTCCAGCTCCAGCGCCCAGCGGGCACCTAATCCCTAAATCTGCCGAAATGTGGGCAAAAAAAGCGGGATGGTTTCCATGGAGCCCAGATCCCTAAATCTGCGCAAAAAGAGCGGGACGGTTTTCCTGGAGCCCATCTCCAAATCTGCAGGAATGTGGGCAAAACGAGCGGGATTTTTTTTCATGGAGCCCATCCCTAAATCTACCGGAATATGGGCAAAAAGAGCGGGATTTTTTTTCATGGAGCCCATCCCTAAATCTGCAGGAATATGGGCAAAAAGAGTGGGATTTTTTTTTCCTGGAAATGTGAGGAGAAACGGAGTTACCAGCACTCCAACCCCCTTCACAAAAAACGGGATTTTTATATTTTTCCCTCCTTCAGGAACAAATCCAGGCCGGGCTGCAGACCCTGAAAGACGACAGGGACAAACTCCTGGAGCTCCGGGAGGCTGAAATGAGGAGAAACTGGGAGTGTTTGGTAAATGCTGTGGAGCGGAGGGGCGTGATTTATTAAAAATATGGATATTGATCTGGTACCGATATCCAAGTGTGACAAAGTGGGACAAAGACTCTCTGACAGTTTAAAGTGAATGCTTATTTCAGGATAATTCTCAAATTCACACCGCGATTTTACAGGTGATTCCAGAGCCCTTTTATCTGCACAAGTATTGAATACCCAAAATACAAATGTATATTCATAACTTTGGTACATCCCAGTCCCCGCTTCGTATGGTAATTAGTTCAAAAGCTAATTAAGCATGGTAATTAGTTCAAAAGCTAATTAAGCATGCGTAGTTTGTTCCTCAAAATGGGTCGGCGGCCCCTTTCATGGGGAGGGGTTTAAAAAAGAGGAAATAAATAAAGTCTTCCTCGTTCTGACCTTTCTACATTTTCAATGTAAATATGACAAATGAACCCACTGGCAGAACTCCCATTCCCCATCTTCAATTGGTTTCAGAACAGAGGAGGACGCAATTGAATAATGTTCCTACAAACAATTGTGTTATGTTCCTAAAAACAATTGTCTTATGTTCCTAAAAACCATTTATCAGTTTCTATATTCTTCATTATAAACCCAGCTAACCAAACATTATGTTGACAAGCAATCAGTTATTAGTTAACTACTAACTCCTAACTCCATCATTTATTTTGATTAACTCCAATAAAACTTATATCTCTAACTAAAATCTCAGCTCCTATAAAATCCCTAAATCCTTTAAAATTTACATTTTAGGCGGGGGTGTCTCCTGATGGACTCCTGACTTATGTTCCTAAAACCAATTGTCTCCTGTTCCTCAAAGCTATTTATCAGTTTCTATATTCTTCATTATAAACCCAGCTAACCAAACATTGTGTTGACAAGCAATCAATTATTATATTATATAATATAATAATTATTATATTATATAGTCAACTACTAACTCTTAACCTCATTTATTTTTATTAACTCCGGTAAAGCTTATATCTCTAACTAAAATTTCAGCTCCTATAAAATCCCTAAATCCGTTAAGATTTATGTCTCGGGCGGGAGTGTCTCGCGATGGGTTTAGAGGGGGGCGGCCGTTCCTGGGGCGGGGGTCTCTGTGCAGGGAGGGGTTTTGACTCTAAAAACTCGAAATAAATCCAAACCTCCGCTCCCCATCGCGCCCGGCAGGAGCGGACCGAGGCGGAGCGGCAGCGCATCCTCTCCCATTTCCAGGGGCTGCGCCTGTGCCTGGAGGAGCTTTCGCGGCGCCTCCTGGCGCGGCTGCGGCGCCTGGAGAGCGACATCGGGCGGGCGCAGGAGGAGAAGGTGACGGCGCTGACCCAGGAGATCTCCCGGCTCGAGAGCCGCGCCCTGGAGCTGCAGCGGCGGCGGCAGCAGCCGGCCGGCACCTTCCTGCAGGTGACGGCTGGCACAGGGACCCCAGAAAAGCGGGAAAGTCTCTTGGAAAAGCTGGGAAGTCTCTTTTTCCGGAGAAAGTTTCTTGTCCCGAGAAAAGTCAAAAAGTGTCTTTTCCCAGAGAAAATTTCCTGTCCCCAGAAAAGTTGGAAAGTCTCTTAGAAAAGCTGGAAAGTCTCTTTTCCCAGAGAAAATTTCTTGTCCCGAGAAAAGTTGGAAAGTCTCTTTTGCCAGCCAAGGAGACAGAGCTCTTAATTTCTCATCATCAAGGTTGTTCATTGAGAATTGTTTATTAATATTATTTATTGTTTATTTTCTATAAAATTTTTTCTCCTGTCCAGCCGAGGTCGCCTCATCATGACAGTCCAGGCACTCTGCCCATCCCAGGGGTGGTGTTATCTTTTTATACAAAAAGCTACAATATTTACATATGCACAATTTAAAACTACAATATTTAAATTACCTACAATATTAAAATTAAAAATAAAAAAACTACAGTATTAAAATTAAATAAAAATTAAATAGACAGTGAGCTTCTACTCTAAACCAATCTAAAAGGGCCAACATCACAGCAGGAGATGGAGGCCAAGCAGAAGAAGGAGGAGGAAGGCTGGACCTGTCCAGATCCCTCCATCTTGTCCCCCTGAACCCCCATTCTAAAAACCCCAAAAATCTACTTTTTCACATGATTCCGAGTGATTCACCGTGCCCCGTGTCCCTTCTCTCCCCTCCAGGACATCAGCAGCACCTTGAGCAGGTAAGGGCAGGGCTTCCTGAGCACCAAAATATTCGGGTTTGTGCCCAAATCCCTGATTTGGCCTCATTTGGAGACCAAAATATTCAGCATTTTGCCCAAATCTGTGGGTGTGCACAGGGAATTCCCTCCGGGGTGGATCCTCAACCTTTTCTTTATGTCCTTTTTCAGCCTCAGAAATGAAAATTTCCAGCTGCCCCCGTCACCTCTTCCAGATTTGGAAAATAAAATTCAACATTTCAGGGAGGAAAATATTCCCCTGGAGGAGACGCTGAGGAGATTCCGAGGTATTGGAGCAGGCTGGGGGATGAAGAGATTAATTTAATTGATTTTATTATAGATAAAAATTGCATTATAAGTTTAATAATTAAAATTATTTTAAAGTTTATTATATAATTAATATGCATACGTGCATCCATAAATTATATTTGTGTGCTTAGGGCACGTGCAGTAACTTATTGTGATTATTTTTAACTGCAATTAGTTTTTTATTGCAATTTATTGCAAAAATCTTGGATTTTTTATCAGTTCATGTTTGCCTTTCTCCCCTTTTTTCAGACATCCTGGCCTTCGAGCTGCCGGAGAAAAGTGAGTCCTGGGGTGGGGGAAAATGAGGGGAAATGAGGGGAAATAGGGAAAATGAGGGGAAATGATGGGAAAATGAGGGGAAATCAGGGGAAAATTATGGGAAATTAGGGGAAATTAGGGGGAAATGAGGAGAAAATGAAGAGAAATGAGGGGAAAATTAGGGGAAAAGGAAATGAGAAATGAGGGGAAAATTAGGGGGAAATGAGGGGTAATAATGAAGGGAAAATGAGGAGGAAATGAGGGAAAATGATGGGAAATGATGGGAAATGAGGAGAAAATGAGGGGAAATGAGAGGAAATAATGAGGGGAAAATGATGGGAAAATGATGGGAAAATGAAGGGAAAATGAGGGGAAATAATGAGGGGAAAATGAGGGGAAATGAGGGGAAATGAGGGGAAAAGCCCCGCGGGGAAGGCAGGAAGCACGGAATCCCCTTTGCCGCAGTGACGGTGACGCTGGACCCCAGCACCGCTCACCCCCAGCTCCTCGTGGCACCCGACGGGAGCAGCGTCAGCTGGGAAAGAGCCCAGGACCCTCCCGGGGACGGACCCCAACCCAAACCCGGCACCGACCCCGGCACCGACCCCAGCACCGACCCCTCCGTGCTGGGCCGCGAGGGCGTCACGGGAGGGAGGCACTGCTGGGACGTGCAGGTGGCACCAGAGGGGTCCTGGGCACTGGGGGTGGCCAGGGAGACCCCCGGGAATGCGAGAGAGACCCCCGGGATTGGGGCAGAGACCCTCGGGAATGGGGCAGGGATGCCCGGGAGTGGGGCAGAGACCCTCGGGAATGGGACAGAGACCCCTGAAAATGGGGCAGGGACCCTCGGGAGTGGGGCAGAGACCCTTGGGAGTGAGGCAGGGACCCACGAGACTGTGGAAGAGACCCCCAGGAATGGGGCAGGGACCCTCGGGAATGGGGCAGAGACCCCCAGGAATGGGGCAGAGACGCCCGGGAGTGGGACAGGGACCCTCGGGAATGGGGCAGAGACCCCCAGGAATGGGGCAGAGACCCCCGGGAGTGGGGCAGAGACCCCTGGGGGCTCCGAGTGGGAGCTCTGGTCCATGGGGCTCTGCCGGGGCCAGTTCTGGGCTCTCACCTCCCTGGAGCGCGTCCCGCTGTTCCTCGCCCGGGTCCCCAGCAGGGTGAGGGTGGCCCTGGATTACGAGAGGGGCCAGGTGGCGTTTTTTGATGCCGACGAGAGGAGTTTGATCTTCGCCTTCCCGGCGGCCTCGTTCCAGGGGCAGAGCGTCCGCCCCTGGTTCCTGGTGTGGGGAGAGGGCGCCCGCATCACCCTGTGCCCCTGAGCGCCCCCAAATCCCGGGGTTTTCTCACCATTCCCGGCTCTCCCAGGGATTTGTGGCTGCTGGAGTTGCTGAGCACCCCTCGGGGTCGCTGGCCTGAGGTGTCACCCCCAAATCTGGGGGCTGAAAACGGAGCTAAATCTGTCCCGCTCCATCCTGTGCCACCCCAATCCCTTTTCTCTCCTCCCCTCTGGTTTTGGATGAATTAAAAACCCAAAATTTGCATGTTTTAACTTCTCTGTCTGGTGTTTGCTGCCGCTGGGTGTTTAGTTTAATTTTGCTTAATTAAACCCCATTTGTTTAACTAAACCAAATTTGTTTAATTAAAGCCCATTTGTTTAATTAAATCCAATTTGTTTAATTTGTTTAGTTAATTTAATTTGTTTAATTAAACCCCATTTGTGTTTGTGCCCTGCAAGAGCCACAAGCCCCGAGCAGGTGTCCCAGGGACTGTCCCTGTCCCTTCTCCCTGGAGGCCACGTCCCACTGGTGGCACTCAGGAAGGACACAGAGGGGGAAATCACAATTAAAAAATTATAATTAATTATTATTTTTATTATTAACGATATAAATCATGGAATCCACAGACCTGGTCACCACAGGGACCTTTTTCAGAAAGAAAAGACCAACTCCACCATTACATAAAAAAATGTAACTTCAGAGTCCTTGGTTTGGAGGTGGGATTGTCTACAGCCAGACAGGCAAGACTTGGAAAAATTGGCCTTTCCATTCCAATTTCTCCCATTTTCCCCTTCTTCCAAATTACTCTGACCCACAGTCCCTTCTCCACAGATTCTTCCCTGTTTAGTGCCTCATTTTCCCATAAAATTAACCCTAATCTTAAACCTAACCCTAACATAACCTTAACCCTAAACTGAATGTTAACCCTACTCCTAAGGCCAGCCTAACCCTAAACCTAACCTAACCCTGATACTAACTGTAACCCTAACCAAAACCTAACCCTAAAGCTAAGCTAAAGCCTACCCATAACCCAAATCCAAACCCAAATCCAAACCCTAACCCTAACCCTAACCTAACCCTAACCCTAACCCTAACCCTAACCCTAACCCTAACCCTAACCTAACCCTAATCTTAACTCTAACTGTAACCTAACTCTAACCTTAACTCTAACCTGAAACTAACCCTAATATTAACCCCCAACTCAAACCCCAAACCCACACAATTTTCTGTGAATTTTGGGGGACATTTCCCCTCAGGGCCACACACGCAGCCGTGACCGGGCCCCCACCACCCAGAGCCAGGGCCGGAGCCTCTCCCCACCGAAGGCTGCCCGGGAGAAGACAAAGAGCAGCGCCCCGTCCTCGGCGTCCAGGAAGGCCACGGAGCCGCTGTGGCAGTCCAGGTGCACGCTGACCCGGCGCGGCAGCCACCGCGGCGCCACCGGGGTCACCTTGCGCGCCGTCAGCGCCCGCAGCTGCGCGCCCCACTTCTCCAGCGCCCAGATCCCGCCCTGCGGGCCCAGGCTCAGCTGCCCCTTCCTGGGCACCGAGTCCCGCGCCACGCCCACGGCCCAGTCGCCGCCGTCGCCCACGTCCACGTGCCAGCAGTGGCGCCCGGACACGAAGCCCTGGCGGCCCAGCACGAAGGGCCAGTGGTCGAAGCGCTCGGGGCAGTCCGGGAGCTGGCGGGGCGAGGATCCGCGCCAAACGCTCTTGCCGTCCTCGGAGAGAACCAGCTCGGGGTGCGCCGTGTCGGGGTCCAGGGTCACGCTGGCTGTGGGACGGAGCTGGGTCAGTGTTGGGGTGTTAATTGGCATGTTAATTGGATGTTAATTTGTAATTTTGTAAGGGTTTTCCTCCCCCCATCTTTAGACCAAACGCTCTTCGCATCTGTGTCGGGGTCCAGGGTCACACTGGCTGTGGGGGAACAGAGCTGGGGCCAGTGTTGGGGTGTGTTTTCTTAATTTGGAGTGTTAATCTGGAGTGTTAATTTGTAATTTTGTTAATTTGTAATTTTTGGAGGTTTTCCTCCCCTGCCTTTGGACCAAACGCTCTTCCTGTCCTGCGACAGCGCCAGCTCGGGGTAAGCGGTGTCGGTGTCCAGGATGGGAAAAGGGCAGCTCAGCTCCTCCAGGTCTCCCAAAATGTGATTTAAATCTGGTTTTGTTCTCCCCTGGGTACCTTGGAGCTTCCTCAGGGTTTCCTTCAGGGCGCTGCTCCTCCAGGAGAAGTGACAAACTCGCTCTTCCAGCCCCGGAGCCGCATCCAGGGGCAGCTGGAAAGTCACTTTCCCACACCTGGAAATAAAAATAAATTAAGACAAAACCGACAAAACCCCCCTGACACTTCTCAGAACAGCCAGGGAGGTTTCAGGAGCCGCCAGCAATGAGGGCTGGTGCTGCTGGAATTTTGGGATTTAATTTCCCCCCTTTCCCTTGGGAATCCAGGAGATCAAAGGCCAAATTTCCCTGTTGGATTCATTTCCTTTTCTAAACCTACATTTTTTCTAAACCTAAATTTTTTCTAATTTTTCTAAACCTACATTTTTTCTAATTTTTTTTCTAAATTTTTTATGAGGAAGGAAGAAATTTTGGGGGGGAATTTTGGGCCGGAGCAAAGACCCAAGAGTTTTACATTATTTTGAGATTTTTGAGACCAAATCACTGAGGACCAGCACATCCCAAAAGGAGCCGAGTTCCGAGTTCCCTCCTCCATTCCTCCGGGGAAAACTTGTGGAAAAGATTTTCCAGGGAGAAGAAAGCACAAACCTGCTGATGGAGCTCTTCACATCCTGGGGGAAGAGAGAAACGGGAGGCAGCTCAGCCTGAGATCCCTCAAAATCACAGAAAAGCAAATTATTTGGGAATTCCGGGAACCACCAGCCCCCCCAGGGGGGTTTAATTCCCTTTTCCCCCAGATTTTCCCTCAGAACAGGAGAATTCCCTCACCTGCTGCTGGTTTTTCTCCTCCTGACCCTGTTCTGGGGTTTCCTGATGGGAAATCTCCGGGATTTTTTTCGCCTGCCTCTTCTCCAGCTCATTTTTCAGATCTTGCAGCTGTGGGAGCGAGAGGAGCTCAGTTTGGGCAGAATTTGACAAAATTTGGGCAGCAGGGCTTTTAAATTGCAAAAATAAGGAAAAACGGGGTGGGAAATACCACCAGGAACTCATGGAAAGGAATTTCCCATGGGAAAAAAACCCTGGATTCAAACCCCGAGGCGAGGAGCTCAAATCCCTGTAGATCCCTGCCCAAATTCCGTCAAATTCTGCCCAAATAGGGACAAATTCTGCCCAAATCCGTGCTAACATCGTTTTTCCTCCAAAGGAGCATTCCCAAGCTCGGATTGTCCCCAAATGTCCCCAGGGTCAGCAGGCGGCACCTACCAGGTCCTCCAGGGCCGCTCTCCTTCCTCGCAGTCTTCCTCCCCGGTCTCACGGAGCCGAATCCCGGCTGGAATTCCCTCCCTGAGGATCCGGACCCGGCCGGGTTTGGTCCTTCCCGGCTCTCCCTCCCTGTCCCGGGTGGATCCGTGCCACGCCTCAGGTCCCCCTCCGGCTCTCCCGGCTTTTCCTCATCAGAATTCCAGGTTTTCATCCCTCGAGCTGCTCCGCCCCGCTCCTTCTGCACCCAAATCATCCCAAAAACCCTGGAGAAACGGGATCCGGGTGGATGAGGAGCTCCAGGGTTCAGTGGGACCAGAAATGGGGCAAATCCAAGGGAAAGAGGGGAAAAGTCCCCAACCCATCCCGTGCCGGTTTTTCCGGGCCCAGCGTCGCTCCCGGTTCCTCTTCTCGGTTCCGGAATTAATTTTGGGGCAGTTTCGCTGCTGCCGCTTCCTCTTTTGGGTTTCCTCGGAAGAAAATCGCGCGTTTTTGAGGAAATGGATGTCTCTGAAAACAGCAGAAATCGGCAGAATTCGTGTCCTGGGTCTGCAATCTGAGGCACCGCCTGCCCTGGGGCTGGTCCCACCTCGTCCCTCCCCAGCCTTTTTTGGGGATAAATAATGTAAAAATTGGGTTTGCTTAAATAAATAAAGTGAAAATTGGGTGTGAGTGGATAAATTTGGTTTGTGTGGATAAATAAAGTGAAAATTGGGTGTGAGCAGCTGGGGAGGAGGAAGCTCAGCGAGGTTTCCTCATCCCACGTGGATTTTTCTGATTTATCACCCAGGGACTCAAAAATCCAGAGGAAATCCCGGGGGGGGGAGGCATCCTTTTAGTTGAGAAAAATAAAACACAGAAAACGATGAAACATCCTTTTATATGAGAAAAATGAAATTACAAATGCTAGGAATGTGGAAACCAAAGTGAGGGGTGAAGGGCTCAGGACACCCCCTGGACAAAAACCATTTCGGTCTTGGGGTCTCTGCTGCTCAGAATGACCTCAAGATAAGTTAAAAAGTCTCTTTTCTCAGTCAAGAAGGAGTCAGAACTCTTCATTTCTCATTCTCAAGGTTGTTTATTTTATTTATTTTTATTTATTCTATCTATAAAATTATTTCTCCTGTCCAGCTGAGGTCCTCTCAGCAGGACAGTCCAGGCACTCTGCCCGCCCCCAGGGCAGTGTTATCTTTTTGTACAAAAAACTACAGTATTTACACACACACTATTTAAAACTACAATATTTAAATTAACTACAATATTAAAATTAAAAATAAAAAAGCTACAATATTAAAATTAAATAAAAATTAAATACACAGTGAGCTTCTTCTCTAAACCAGTCCAAAAGTGCCAACATCACAGCAGAAGATGCAGGCCAAGAAGAAAGGCTGGACACGCCCAGATTCCTCCATGTTGCCCCATTCTAAAAACCCCAAAAATCTACTTTTTCACTCCGTGATAAATTCAGTATCATTCCACTTAAACTTTCGTGGCTTGTAATTCTTCATATAAAGGTTGGTAATTGTTTTTCCCAATCAAAGGCACGGGGGGGTCCTGGGCTCTGTGCCAGGGTCTCTGAGCCCCCTGGGCAGGAGCTCGAGTCCTCCAGGGCATCCAGAGGAATTTCTGGGTTCTGAAACTTTGGGAAAAGAGGAAATTGGGGAGGATCCATCCCACCAAGGGCACAACAAGGTAAAAACCCCCACACGCCAAACTGGGCTCCTTCTGGAGCCATCCCAGACCTCCTGGTGGACTCAGAGGGTTGGAATCACCTGGGACTCATCCCCTCATTCCCTCAGGAGCAGATCCTCATGGAGAACCCGAATCCCACCCAGTCCAGGACTCAGAAGGGTTGGCATGACCTGGAACTCATCCCTCAGGAGCAGATCCACATCTAGAACCCGAATCCCACCCAATCCAGGACTCCAAGGGTTGGAATCACCTGGAACTCATCCTTCAGGAGCAGATCCTCATGGAGAACCCGAATCCCACCCAGTCCAGGGGGGACACGACCCTGCCGGCCACGGCGCGGTCCTGGCAGCGCTCGCCCCGTGTCACCTCCATCAGCCGCGCGCCCAGGCCCATCTTGAACCAGGGCCGGAGCCGCTCTCCGTTGAAGGCGGCGCGCGTGTACTCGAGGATGGGCACGTCGTCGCCGGCGCTGAAGAACGCCACGCGGCGCCCCTCGTAGTCCAGCGCCACGCGGAGCCGGCGCGGCGGCGGGTGCAGGCGCAGCTTGGCGCGGGGCGATGTCAGCGAGTGGAACGCCTCCAGCGCCCACACCCCCTCCTTGGGGGTCAGGCTCAGGGGGCCCTTCCTGCGGGAGGATTCCCGCATCACCCCCAGCGCCCACACCCCGCCCTGGCCCACCTCCACCTCCCAGAAATGCCGGCCCGACGTGAAGCCGCCCCGCGCCAGCACGCAGGGCTCGAAGTCGAAGCGCTCGGGGTGCTCGGGGGCGTCGCGGGGCTGCAGCTGCCCCCGAGCCTCCCTGGCGTCGGCGGACAGGTGCAGGTGGGGGTGGGCGGTGTGGGGGTCCAGGGTGAGCGAGGCTGCGGGGACACGGAGGGGTGGGGGGTGTCAGCATTCTGGAAAATGCCATTTGGAAAAAAGGGGAAAACCCGGAAAAATGCCCTGAAAAATGTCCTTCTGAAAAAGGCGAAAATTGTCTGGAAATTCCGCTGAAAAGGGGGAAAATCCCCTGAAAAATCCTCTGAAAAAGGGAAAAATCCCCTGGAAAATGCCATTCAGAAAAAGGGGAAAATCCCCAGAATCCCAACCCGCTCCCATTCCACAGTGCGGAATTCCAGGGCAGGAAAAGGGAGGAAAATTCTCTTTTTGGGATATTTTGGGGCTTGCACACAGCCAGGGTGTCACCCTTGGTGTCCCCTCCCACAGACCCAAATCCGGAATTTCCTGCCCCAAACTCACCCGGCTCCTGCAGCAGGAACATGAGGCTGTCTGGGGAGAGAGAATTCAGGGATTTGGGGTCAAAAATCACCTTTATCCCTGGGATAAACCCCTGGCCCAGCCAAACTCATCCGCAGGATTTGGGGATTTATCCCCTCTCTGTCCTTTCCCTGGCTTTTCCAATCTGTGGGATTCGATTTTCCCACCCTGAAATCTGATTTTTGGGTGAGACCTGGGCTGGTTTTTCCCTCCTCTCCACTTCCCAGCTGGTTTTGGACCACGAAAAACCTCAGGTGAAAAGATCCTGGATATCCCAAAAAACCCCAAAAAACATTTCTGTCAGGCATCCCACAAAATTACATAATTTCTGACAGGTATCTCACAAAATAACCCCATTTGTGGGGAATCCCACAAAATAACTCAATTTATCCCAGGTATCCCAAAAAATAAGCCCATTTATCCCACAGAATAACCCCATTTCTGACAGGTGTGCCCCCAAAATGACCCGTTTCTCCCGGATTTTGCCCCATTCCTCCTGGATTTCCCACCCTGTCCCACCTTGGCATCTCCTCAAGGTGCCCCTCACCAGGATGTTCCTCTGGGCGAAATCCTCCAGGCTCCTCTCCAGCTCGGGGGAGAGCTCGGCCGGGGGCTGGAACCTCATCGTCTCACAGCTGCCAAAAACGGGGCCAGAAAATGGACAAAAAAGGGGGAAAATGGGCAAAAAATGGGCGAAAAAAAGGAGAAAACAGAGGCCAAAAAAAGCGGCAAAAAGGGGGGGGGGGAAGGGCCAAAAATCAGGCAAAAAAAGGGGCAAAATCCCCCAATCCAATGGTTCATTTTATTCTCATTAAATATTCTCCCAGGAACAATAAAATATTAAATAACTTTTTAAATAAAATATTAAATAAAATAATAAATAAAATATTAAATAAAATGTTTTCCCTGCCCTTTCTGGGCAGTTTCCTTCCCCCCAGACCCAAATTCCCGAGCCCGGAGTGGTGCGGTGGGAATTTGGGTGGGAATTTGAGGGAATTTGGGTAGGAATTTGAGTGGGAATTTGGGTGGGAATTTGGGTGGGAATTTGGGTGGGATTTTGGGTGGGAATTTGAGGGAATTGCACCCAGAGGTGCAGAAGGAGCAGCCTCACCTGTCCAGGAGCTGCTGGATGTCCTGAAGGTGGGAGGAGAGGAGATGGTTAAAGAGGAGGAACAGCGACCCGTGGTCCTACGAATTCCAAGATCAAAGAACTCCAGCCTGGTTTGGGTTGGAGGCATTTTTGGGATTTTTTTTTTTAATTTTTGGGTGGGTTTTTGGAGATTTTTTTGGTGATTTTTCAGTGATTTTTTTTTTTTGTGATTTTTCCAGCAATTTTTGGGGCTTTTTTTGGTGGGGTTTTTGCGG
>QZWM02003926.1:0-27368 GCA_003829775.2 Junco hyemalis
GTCTCATAAGTCATTCCTTAATCAATGGCGCCTTAAGTTAGTGACATTGGGGTTACCCGTCTTTTTTTAACAATCTTTACTTTTATCCTTGATCTTTATATCTATGTCTAAAGTTGATCATGTTGATAGCACGTCTCAGCGATAATTCTGCTTCTTTTTGCTCTTCATATGATATTTGAGTCTTAAGTTTTTCCTCAGCTTCTTGTTTAGCTTTTAAAACTTTAACTTCGTCGATTTCTTCGACCGTTTCTATCGAGTGAAGAACAAGAATTGCAGTGTTCTCTTTCGATTTGAAGTGAATCACACCACCACCTACAGCGTAATGTTGTTCCTCACCATTTTTGGTAATGATAAGAACAGAAATATCTACATTAGCTAAAAACTCTACATGATTAGGAAGAATTGTTAATTGCCCTAGTTCAGTTTGAACAGTCAAAGAATCTATCAACGATGTTTGATAGACTTTTTGTGGGGTGTATATTTCAAGTTTGAACTGATTAGGCATAGATTATTACTTTCCTTGAGAAGCTTTCTCTTCTAAAACTTTGGCTTTCTTTACTGCATCGTCAAAAGTTCCAACATACATGAATGCTGCTTCAGGCATGTTGTCACCTTCACCATTTAAGATTCTCTCAAATGAATCCAAAGTTTCTGATAAGTGTACATATCTTCCAGGAACTCCTTGGAATGCCTCAGCAACGAAGAAAGGCTGTGATAGGAAGTTACGAATTCTACGAGCACGATTGACTACTAATTTATCTTCATCAGATAATTCATCTATACCCAAAATAGCGATGATATCTTGTAAGTCTTTGTAATGCTGCAAAATTGCTTGAATTTTAGAAGCTATTGCATAGTGTCTCTTTCCTACGACATTAGGATCCAAGAAATTTGATGATGATGCCAAAGGATCGACAGCAGGATAAATTCCTAAAGCTGCGGTGTTTCTATCCAAGACCGTCTTTGCATCCAAGTGAGCGAATGTTGTTGCAGGTGCAGGATCGGTCAAGTCGTCGGCAGGAACATAAACAGCTTGAATTGATGTGATTGATCCATCGCGAGTGGAAGCGATACGTTCCTGTAATTCACCCATTTCAGTTGCGAGTGTAGGTTGATATCCGACAGCAGAAGGCAATCTTCCTAGCAAGGCAGAGACCTCACTTCCAGCTTGTGTGAAACGGAAGATATTATCTATGAACAAAAGAACATCTTGATGTGCGACATCACGGAACCACTCAGCCATTGTCAAAGCAGAAAGAGGGGCACGCATACGAACACCAGGTGATTCATTCATTTGACCAAAGACTAGAGCAGTATTCTTCAAAACTCCAGAGGCTTTCATCTCCATATAGAGATCGTTTCCTTCACGAGAACGTTCTCCGACACCGGCAAAGATTGATGTTCCTTGTCTTTCAGTAGCGATGTTATGAATCAATTCCTGAATCAATGTAGTCTTACCGACTCCAGCACCACCGAACAATCCGACTTTACCACCTTTGATATAAGGGCAAAGAAGATCCAAAACTTTAATTCCTGTTTCAAAGATTTCTACTTTTGTGGGTTGGTCCTCAAATCTAGGAGGTTTGTTGTAGATGGATTTATAAGTGTCACTGACAAATTCACCGGCCTCATCGATAGGTTTTCCTGTGACTGAGAACATTCTTCCTAAAACCTTAGGACCGACGGGAACTCTAATAGGACCATGAGTGTTTACAACCTTCATGTTCCTTTTAATTCCTTCGGTAGGTCCCATGGCGATACAGCGAACTGTATCATTTCCGAGATCTTGAGCAACTTCCAAGACCAAAGGGTCTTTTTTATCGTTGCTGTCGGAAGACATATCGACTGTGAGCATAGTTCTGATTGCGGGAGTTTTACCTTCAGAGAATCTAACATCGATGACAGGTCCGATTGCTTGGACTGTGTATCCAAAATCGGCTTCTTTCATTTGAGGTGTATCTTTTTTAACTTCAATCATTTTCTATGTCCTCCTTTCTTTATTTTGTTGCATTGGCACCACCGACGACTTCGGTGATTTCTTGAGTAATCTTGGCTTGTCTCATCTTGTTATAGGTTAGTCTCAACTGTTGAGTCAACTTATCTGCTGAGCTTGTTGCGTTATCCATTGAATTACGTCTTGCTGATTGTTCGCTCACATTGCTTTCTAAGAAAATTCTATAGATTAATGCATCCATATAATGGGGTGCTATTAAGTTTACAACTTGTGTTGCGTCAGGCTCGAACATAGGTTCTATATTTTCTAGATTTACTGGAGGAATTTCATCCTTAGTCAATGGAAGAATTTGTTTATTGACAACTTCCATCGAAATTGAATTCTTGAACTTCGTATAGATGACATTGACTGATTTATATTGTCCTTCTCTATATAAAGTATCTAGCCAGTGACGGAATTCATTTGCATCATCATAAGTCATTGAAGAGGTGATGTGCATGAAGTTTGTGTAAGCTTTATGTTGTCTAGAAGCATAATGTCTATAGCCTTTTTCACCTATGAAAATAACATCATCTTCTGGTGAAACTACTGAATCATAGAACTTGAATAGATTGTGATTAAAAGCACCACACAATCCTAAAGTAGAGGTTACAAATATATATAGCTTTCTTTCACTGTTATTTTGCATCATACAATGAGGAATCTCTTTAGCATGTGAGAAATCAACACGTTGGAGGCATAACAATAAAGACTCACGCATCGCTTGCTCATAAGGTTTATTTCCATCCCAAAGACTCTTCCATTTAGTGTATCTGGCTGTGGCTATCAGTTTCATAGCTTTAGTCATCTTACCGATGGAGCGAACGGAAGACAAACGTGTTTTTATACTGAGCAACGATTCAGACATAACTATTTGCTCTTTCTAACAGAGTTGGCTCTGTCGAGATTAGCTTTGACTTGGACGAACAAAGCTTTAATTTTTTCGGCTGTTTCATCAGACATGACTTTAGATTTTTCCAAATCTTCATAGATGCTTCTGTTTTGTGCACGTATGACATTGTCTGTAGCCTTAAGATAGTCGTGAATCTTATCGGCTGGGATGTCATCCAAAAGACCTTCATGTGCCAAGAAGATATCTACTACTTCTTGAGGCATGCTCAAAGGCATGTATTGCTTTTGTTTTAATACTTGCATCAAGACAGCACCATGAGTCAATATGTGTTGAGTTGTCTTATCCAAATCGGATCCGAATCTAGCAAAATCTAACATTTCGTGGTAGTTTGCTAATTCCATACGGAGAGATGAAGATACTTTCTTCATAGCCTTTGTTTGGGCGGCGGATCCGACACGAGATACTGATAGACCAGAATCGATTGCAGGTCTTTGACCTGAATTGAACATATCTGTGTTCAAGAATATTTGACCATCAGTAATTGAGATGACGTTTGTAGGAATGTAAGCAGAGATATCTCCAGCTTGTGTTTCTACGATAGGAAGAGCAGTGATGCTTCCACCACCCAATTCCTTTTTGAGTTTGCATGAACGTTCCAATAGTCTAGAGTGAAGATAGAAAATATCACCAGGGTATGCTTCACGTCCGGGTGATCTCCTTAAAAGCAAAGAAAGTGTACGATAAGCGACAGCGTGCTTAGATAAATCATCATAGACAATCAAGACATTTTTGCCTTGATACATCCAATATTCAGCGATTGAAACAGCTGCATATGGTGCGAGGTAAAGCATTGGTGCAGGTTCACTAGCTGAAGCGTCGACTATAGTTGTGTATTTTAAAGCGTCGAATTCCTTTAGCTTAGATACAATCTGAGCCAAGGAAGAATTCTTTTGACCAATAGCACAATAAACACAAATGACATCTTTTCCTTTTTGATTGATGATTGTATCTATAGCTAAGGCTGTTTTTCCTGTTTGACGGTCTCCGATGATCAACTCACGCTGACCTTTTCCAATAGGAATCATGGAATCGATAGCCTTGATTCCAGTTTCCAAAGGTTCATTAATGGATTCACGATCCATGATTTGAGGTGCAGGCATCTCAATAGGTCTTAATCCATCAGCTTTGATTTCGCCACGACCATCGATAGGTTGTCCTAGAGCATTAACAACACGAGAAAGCAGTGCATCACCGACAGGTACAGAAACAACTTTGCCAGTCTTTTGACAGGTATCACCTTCGATAATTTTATCGGAGTCTCCAAACAAGACACATCCGATAGAATTATCTTCTAGGTTCATCACCATTCCATAAGTAGGACCGGGGAATACTACCAACTCACCATACATAGCTTTATCTAGACCATATACTGTGGCGATTCCATCTCCTACTGAAATGACTGTTCCGACATCAGATGTATCAATCTTCTTGTCGTATTTATCGATTTCATCCTTGATTAAATTAGCAAGGAAATCGTATTTACTTGATTCAGCCATCTGTTTCCTCCTTCCCCTATGATTTCTTCTCCATCAAATTCTCACGTATGTTATCCAACTGACTTTCGACTGAGAATTCATATGAAGTTCCATCTAGGACTACTTTGAGTCCGGCCAATAAACTTTTATCGATAACTTGACGTAGAACGACATTCTTGTTTATCTTTCTACGAAATGCACGTTCGAGACGGCGTATTGACATTGAGTCCAATTCAAAAGCGGTGTAGATAACACCTTCAGCAATATTTGCTTGCTCATCAGATAGTTTGTTATATTCGGCACGTATTTCAGAGAAAGAAGATATTATTGAGTCGCGAACCAACATTTTTACAAAGACTAGAACTCCAGGGACTAATAAGTCAGTGAAAAAATCATCTAATGCTTTGCATTTGTCGTTGTAGCTTACAAATGGAGAATTTAAGAAATTTACTAAGTCTTTGTTGTGAGACAAAACCCAGTCGACAAACTTTAAATCCTCACGATATACAGCTGCATTATCTCTTTCTTGAGCTACTTCGAAGAGACCTTCAGCAATCTGGCTATTGACATGCTGGTCAGCCATGTTACTTATTGTCTCCTTCACTCAATTGGTTGATAAAATCATCGACCATCTTCTTGTTGTCGTCTTCATTTACTTCACGTCCTAATATTTGCTTTGATGCATCGATTGCGGTGCTGACTATCTGGTTATGAGCTTCAGAAATCATACGAGCACGTTCAGCTTCAATATCTTTATGAGCTTGCTCTTTTTGATTCTCAATAGAAAGTGCCAAAGCTTTTTGCTCACTCTGAGCTTTGAGTTCGGCTGTTTTTTGAGCTTCCTGAATGATATCTCCAGCCTTCTTTTGAGCTTCGATGACAGCGTCATCAGCGTCGAGTAATTTCTTCTCGGCCTGAGCTTTCTTGTCTTCGGAGTCTTTGATGTTGTTCTCTATATAATCTTGTCTTTGCTTTAATTTCTTCTTCAATGGTTTATAAGCTAAGAAGATGACGACTGCTGCTGTGGCTAAGACTACGATGACTTGTGTCAAGGTGAGCCAAAGGTTAGGCAACAATCCATCAGCTACCTGTCCAAGACTTTCGGAGAGGTCACAAGATGATAAAGGTGCAACTAGAAGGAAAGAGGAGATAGCCAGGATCAATTTCTTTTTTGTAGTCATTATCCCTGGCCTCCCTGTCGTTAGGCAGCTTTGATGACGAAGGCCATCAAGATTGCGATGACCAAAATATAAATAGCGACTGTTTCAATCAAAGCGACACCGATAATCATTGAAGAACGAATTTGGTTAGTGGCAGAAGGATTTCTTCCAATTCCTTCCATACCTTTTGCAACGGCTATACCTTCAGCCAATCCGACAATAGACATTCCGACACAGGCGATTGCTAATCCGATGAAATTCATAATTTTTTACCTCTTTATAATGTTTTTCTACTCATCTAGTCTTTACTGAGCACGTAAGGCTCTTTTTTCTTCTCTTCTGACTGCTTTAATGGCTAACTTGTTCAATTTTTTCTCAAGTTTTGCATGCTTTCTCTTGGCTCTATTATTCTTGCTGTCAATCTTAGCTTGCTTCTTGGCATCTTGCTCTGCGATGAAGTCTTCCTTAGAAATAAATTCACTGGAGACATTTATCATAGTCAACATACAGAAGACAGCGAGTTGAATGGCACCATCGAATAAATCAAAGTAGAGATGCACGAACGGAGATATTATTGGAGTTATAGCTAATCCAGCCATCGTTGTTGAGAACAACTGACCGAATCCGCTATAAATCAATGTCACGACACAGAATCCTGCCAAAGCATTTCCGAATAGACGCAAAGTCAATGACAATGTTCCAGACCACATAGTAATTAAATTAATAGGTAGGAACAAAGGAATTGGATCTATGTATCTATGAAAATAATTCCAACCTCTACACTTCATAGCAGTGATATGCAACCAGAAGAATGTAATCAAGGCTATTCCTAAAGGCATTGCAGTATTGGTGAATGGGTTAGGCATAGGTTTGAGGAAGTTTGTTCCTGTTAAGATTTCACCAGCATCGTTGGTGTAGGTGAATATACTTTTCGGTTGCAAGACATTAGGTAATCCTAGCATTCCCCAAACGAAGCCGAGGAGTATATATACACCTAAAGTGATTATATATCCGCCGGCTATGCCTTTGGAGTAGACAGGACCCATAAGGTCATCCACTTGCTTGTCAGCAAAGGAAACTAATATTTCCCATGCATGAACAATTCCCGTAGGCTTTTTCAAGGGGTCATAAGCTTTGATCTTGAAGTAAAGAACAATACTTAAGACTATGATGATCAAGCATACACAAAGTGAAGAGAGGAATTCGGCAGGAAGTTCGTTCCATCCGAGCCATTTAATCATCTTACTTAAGTCCATGGCTATCCTTCTTTCTTTGCTTTCTTCGAGATGTATAGGATCACGAAGGAATAGACTATCAACACGACTGTAGGAGGGATTAAGGTGTAATAGTAACTTTGGGAAGTATAATAAAGATAAATAAAACACATAGCTATCGCTAGAATAGCTAAGAGATATCTACCTATTATTCCTAGAACACCTAATACTTTCTTACGATTTTCGGAACTGAGCAGGTACCCAGTAGTACTCCACAAGAAATAACTTGGAAATGCTAGAGCGTAGGAAATGCAAAAGCAGGTAAAGAAATCCGGACTGCTTATTACAGCCCATAAAACTCCACCGATAATTAAACCGATGATAGCTAGTCCAGCGAAGAATATCGTTGGAACAACCCACGTTTTTTTACCTTTGACCTGTTCCATACTTTAAATCGGTGTCTTTATATACCTCTCTTAATTTTAAGTCAATATTATTAAGACTTGAAAGGGGTTTAAGAGAAACTGAAAGCATATGTATTATTTTCAAGAATTGTAGGAAAAGAAAAGGCAATTTTGCGGTAATATTCTTGTTCTAAACAAGAAATAGTTTTTGTTCATTTGACTGAGTTAAAAAGCGGGTATTCTTAGTACTAATTGTTTATATATGATTTTTGTAATTTGTAATATGATATTCAAGTTTCAGCAAAGGAGAAAACTTGGGATGGAATGGATAAATCAGTTTGATGTATTTTTTGCAAATTCAGCCAATAGTCTTTTAAAAAGTGCGGGATCTTTTTTCACCCCTGTATTTAAAGGTATAACTATTGCCGGAAATTATGGAATAGTCTTTATTGTAATAGCAGTTATCTTACTAATATTTAAGAAGACTAGAAAAGCAGGAATATTAGCTTTGCTAGCTATGTCGTTTGGATTTATTTTCACTAATTTAATTTTAAAGAATGTCATAGCAAGACCTAGACCTTTCTTTGATCAAAATTCAATTTATTATGATTATTGGGTTCAAGCTGGAAGTTTTTCAGAAAAAGGATATTCATTTCCATCCGGACATGCTACTTCAGCAGCTGCATTTGCAATGGGACTGTTCCTAGCTTTTAACAAAAAATGGTCTTGGTCTTTCCTTTTGATTCCTTTTTTGATGGGATACACAAGAATTTATTTTTTTGTCCATTACGCAAGTGATATAGTCGGCGGATTGTCGGTGGGCTTTTCATGCGGTGCTTTAAGTTTCTTGATATTCTGGTTATTAGATAAATATATTCTTAAGAAGAAAGGAATTCAAAATTAAAAATTTAATAATATTATTTAAGTTGTTAATACGAAATTGAATTTTAAAAGCCATGTGTTGAACATGGCTTTTATTAAACTTCTTACTTCTTGTTTTTATACATGTCGTAGACAGGAGAAATGGACAATCCCGATTGAATTCTATCTATGACACTTGCAATCATAGGTGCGATAGAGACGATTTTAATTCTATCGCTCATATCATCAAATTTCTTGTCGAGAGGAATTGTATCTGTAAAGATTAATTCATCGAAGGTAGAAGATAATAATCTCTCATGGGCGGGGTCTGATAATACTGCGTGTGTTGCAGCCATTTTAACTGTTTTTGCACCAGCTTTTTTCAAAGCTTGTGCAGCTACTACAGCAGTTCCTGCTGTATCGACCATATCATCTACGATATAACAATCTCTACCTTTGACGTCACCGATAATACTCATGACCTCAGGTTGATACTTGTCGTTTCTTCTCTTATCGATAATAGCGATAGGAGCAGAATTCAATGAATCGGCAACAGTTCTTGCTCTGACGACTCCACCATGATCTGGTGAAACGATTGTTACATTATCCAAGTTACCTTTATTGTCATTTGCGATAGTGTAGCCGATCAAAGGCATAGCTGAGAGAGAATCCATTTGGCAGTCGAAGAATCCTTGCTCTTGAAGAGCGTGAATATCGAATGTTACGACTCTATCTACTCCAGCATTGACTAATAAATCGGCGACAAGCTTAGCAGAAATAGGCTCACGAGGCTTGGATTTTCTATCTTGTCTAGCATATCCAAAATAAGGTATTATGCATGTTAATGAACGGCAAGAAGAACGTTTAACTGCATCTGCAAAAATCAAAAGCTCCATTAAATTCTCATTTACTGGAGGGCAGGTGGATTGAATTACATAGACATCTTTGTCACGAACAGAGCAAGAAGGCTTGCAAAGAACTTCCTTTGAAGGGAAGTGGTTGATTTCATCTTGAGATACTTCTATTCCTAACAACTTAGCAACGGATTTAGCTAATTCAGGATTAGCCGATAAACTGAACACCAAAGTCGACTCTTTTATAATCGATTCAGACATTGTCATTCCTCCGATTGAATCTTGATTATTTTAGCATTTTAAGCACCTTTATGGGAAAATAAGGAAGAGTTGTAAATGGTTTCTTGATTGGTTAGATTTGTAGATGCAGTTATGGTGATGTAATTTAATGATGTGAAATAGTTTTTTGCTTTTTCTATTTGTTCTAAATCTTTAGATAGCGCAAAGCATGCGTTTCCACTACCGGTCATAGAGTAGAGAGGAAATCCCATTTTCTTGAAGTCATTCAATATTCCCGAGATTACGGGGCATAATAAGCTGGCGGGTTTATAAAGACCATTTTTCATATTTTCGAACATCTTTTGCTCATCTCCAATTTTAATAGCTTCTATTAAAGCGGAAATATCAGGATGCTCTCTTTCTTCTTCTGGAATAGTATCGTATTTTTCATAGACGTCTTTTGTGGATAAGCCTTTATGAGGCTTGATTATAATTACGTGGTAATCTAATTTGCTGTCTAAAGGAATTATATTTTCCCCTGTTCCTAAAACTCTGGCAGGTTTATTTAGTAAGCAAAAAGGAACATCGGACCCTATAGAACGAGCGACTTTGATTATCTTTGGGTCGTGAGGGTCCATATTATAAAGCTTGCAAATAGCACGGATTATACCAGCGGCATCAGCTGATCCACCACCTAATCCGGCATTCATAGGAATTCTCTTATAAATTTGAATCCTATAACCTTTACTAAAAGAAAAGTTATCTTCCATAGCTTTCAAAGCTTTGAAAGCTAAGTTTCCTTCATCACATATCAAAGAGGGATCGTCAGAGGTTATGAAGATTCCATGTCTAGATATTAACTGCTCCATTTCTAATACATCGTGGAGAGTGATAGGAAGGGTAACCATATCTATATCATGATAACCATTCTCGTCTCTCTTTTTTACATCTATAGCTAAATTGATCTTTGCAAAAGCTTTAATGATCATGTGTTTTTATCCTTTGAAAATAATTCACATTAGAGTATATCTAAATCAGCCAATTTTTCACCTATTATTTTTGTTTCTTCAACACTTAATTGTCTTGCCCTCTTATTTACCAAGTCAGGTAATGCTTTTTCTATAGCTTCTAATACTTCTTTTGAATATCCGTTTTTGACATTGTTATGAATAGTTTTATTAGGATTCAAATAGATTTTCTTTAGTTCCTTATATATTTTGAAGTCTACATTGTTCTTTATGTCGATCTTTATAAAAGCTGAATCGACTTTTGGAATGGGATAGAAATCACCACGAGGAACATAAGTTATTATTTGTGCATCTCCTAATAGAGCTAAATAAGCAGATAATGCACTGTTTTCTGGATTATTAGGAATGTATTTGAGTTTATCAGCCACTTCTTTTTGAAGCATAAAGCCTAATGTCTTAGCTCCTATTTGAGTTGTTAACTCTAATAGCTTAGTCGTTAAGTTATAAGGCAAGTTACCTACTACGAGTAGATTTGTTGTATCTAATCCATCGTGATTCCAGTGCTCAAAAGGTTCGTTTATTAAAGTGAAGTTTTCTGAATCTTTTAATTCTTTAGATAGGATAGATGCCATATCTCTATCTGCTTCGACGGCAATCATTCTCTTAGCTCTTTTTCTTAAAGGAATTGTCAACGCACCTAATCCCGGACCTATCTCTAATACGGTTTCATACTTTTCGACATCTAAACTGTTGATTATCTTTTCAATAATTGATTCATCTATTAGAAAATTTTGACCGAATGCTCTTTTAGGTTGAATAGAATAGTCTTCTAACAACTTCATTACTCTTTGTATTTCGCTCATATTTATTTCTCCGATTTTAAATTATCTATTTGATTTACAGTTAAGGCTAGCATGTTTAAGTACATACATAATGTTTTTGATGATGGGATATGTATTCCTAAGTTTTTTTCTAAATGTTCTTTATTAGTTGAACTGTTGTCCCCCGTCAGTTTCATCTCATATAAACTATATATGGCGTAAGGAGGAATTTCATTGGATTTATTATCATGGTCTAGGAAAGGCTTAAGAAGTTCGACTAAATCTTTCATTTTCATTTGTGCTATTCCAACTTTCTTACTATTCTTAGCATTTTCTTTATCTGCTTTTAGATCAATCCAAGAATTAGAATCCAATTCTTTCTTTACTAAATATCTAATCTTTTCTCCCGGTCCATCAGGATCAGTCAATATGACTATCTTTCTAACTTTAGAAGTCATTTTGATAAGATTGATGATATCGGCTTGAATAAAGACTCCACCAGTTCTTATGACATATTTACATCCGGCTTTTTTCAACTTATCTTCATCAGTCACACCTTCAACTACATAGGCGTATATTCTATCTTCATAAGGTATATCATTTATATTCATAATCATTTAACCTCAAAGAAATCCATTGTATTCTTATATAACTTATCTGCTAATGAGTTTCTTTCTTCAAAGGATTTTAAATTCTTTAAAGAACAAATCTTATCAAAGATTAATGGAATATAAGAAGGTTCGTTTCTCTTTCCTCTATAAGGCATAGGACTTAAGCAGGGCGAATCCGTTTCTAACATTAACATATCTTCAGGAATAGATAGCATAGCTTCTTGATTGATAGCAGAGTTCTTGAATGTTAGAACTCCACCGAAAGAAAATTTAATATTAAGTCCTAAATCAATCAGTTGTTTTGCTTCTTCTTTTGAATAGCAAAAACAATGAAGTTGGATTTTATCCGGTCTTATTCCTTTTAAGATTGAATATGTGTCATCGAAAGCTTCTCTAGAATGAACGACTAAAGGCTTGTTGTATTGTTTAGCTATAGAAGCCATGACTCTAAATGTGTTCAATTCATCTTCTTTTGAAGTTCCGCTTAAATAATGGTAATCCAACCCACATTCTCCAATAGCATCGATTTGATCGATGTGAGACGTAATGAAATCAATAGCTGTATTCAGATAGTCCTCACCTTTACCAGAAAATTCAGGATGTATTCCTATAGCAGCTTTAATAATATTTGGATAAGCCTTTTTTGTGTTTAAGACATTTTCAAAACTATCTAATGAATCGGCATTATCTATGATATGAATGACGTCGTTTCTAACTGCTTTGTTTATTGTCTCATCTAAATCTAATGCGTAATCGCCTTGAGATAGATGTGCATGTGAATCGATATATTTCATTTTATTTTCCTAAACAGAATCTTGAGAAGATAGTGTTATAAATATCTTCTTCGGTAGATCTCATATCTAATCCTAACATTTCATTTGCTAATGCTACAGCTCTTCTTAAATCATCTGAAAACGCATCTATAAGTCCACCATTGTCTAATGCGTGATTAGCTTTTATAACTAAGTCTTTAACTTTGATCAAGAAAGATAAATCTCTTTCTGACATAAATGAATTATCGGTGTTTGTCGCATTTAAGGACACTTCTTTTATCAGTCTATTTTTTAATTCTTCTATTTGTCCATCTTTGGCATTGATTTCAACATCAGCACCTAAGGCAAATCCTAAATCGGATTTGCTTCCAATCTTAATTACTTTCTTTCCTGTTGGAATAGAAGGCAAATCTTCATTTTCAAACGAAGATGGTGAGACTAGAAGGATCAAATCGGCAGTATTTATTGCGTTCAACGCTCTTTCCACACCTATTTTTTCTACTTCATCATTGGTTTCATGTATTCCGGCTGTATCGAAGAAATGGAATTGAATTCCATTGATTTCAGTATCACCTTCGATTATGTCTCTAGTTGTACCAGGAATGGGAGTTACTATTGCTTTTTCTTCACCTACAAGCGCATTTAATAATGTTGATTTGCCAACATTTGGCTTTCCTACTATGGCAACTTTTATTCCATTATAGGCTTTTAAGGCATTGTTTGCTTTGCTTTCTAATTCTTCGATGTTCTTAATAAGAGGATAGATCTTATCCTCTTGGACTTTATGAAGTGTATCCATGTAATCTGGATGATCGGAATAGTCGTCTTCCAATAAGTATTCAGCTTCACTTATTGCATAGAGCAGAGTGTTTTTAATATCTTCTATTTGTCTTTCTGTTTTTCCTTTTACTGCTTGTAAAGCTAAGGCTCTGGCTAAAGTTGATTTAGCATTTATTAAATTATTTACTCCTTCTGCTTCTAGTAGGCCTAATTTATTGTTTAGGAATGCTTTTAAGGAATACTCACCTCTTTGTGCCGGTCTAGCTCCCCATTTAACGCACGCATTCATTAATGCGTCAGCGATTAAAGGAGAACCATGGATAGAGAATTCAGCGGTGTCTTCACCTGTATAAGATTTTGGACCTTTATAAAAAGTTATAACAGCTTGATCTATTGGCTTCTCTTTTGTGCTTATATCTTCATATATGTTTGCAAAGAAAGACTGATTTGGAATGATATCTTCAGCTTTTTTCTTTTGTATGTGCTCTAGTATCGACAAAGTTTTTGATCCAGATAGCCTTATTATCGCTAAGGCTGAAGTCATCCTTGGAGTTGCTAATGCTACGATGGTATCTAATTCAGTCATATTATTCTTCTTCTTTCATTTGTCTTTCGAATTCTTTTAGAACTGATTTTCTTGTAACGATTCCAATAAAAATATCGTTGTCATCTACAACAGGAACAAAGTTTTGATTTTCGATTAAATCCATTAAGCTTTCTAAAGTAGAGGATATTTTCACAGGGTTATAGGTTCTTCTCAGTTTTATTTCTTTTAAAGGTATCTTTTCTGATGCTTGATAATTCAATTCATTTTTCTCTCTGATAGTCCAAAGGAGATCTCCTTCAGTAATTGCACCTATGTATTTACCTTTTTTGTTTAAGATAGGCATAGCCGCATAATGGTGGAAATCCATTTTTTCCACTACTTGTCTCAACGTAAAAGTATCTAAGCAATAAGCTACTTGTGACTTAGGTGTTAGAAAGAAAAGAATATTTTTGTTTTCCATCAGGGTATCTAGTCCTCCTATTCGTTGTTTTAGTTTAATATATAATCATTAGAATATTATAAGAACCTCAAGGTATATAATCAAAGCATGACATTATTAGAAAACTACCTAGCAAAACAAGAAGAGAGAAGACAAATCCTTATAGGAAATAAGGATTGTGATTCTTTTGAGCTCTTAAATTCAAATCCCAGGAATCTATTTTATTTATTGCTAGACGGTAAGGCTTTAAATTTAACAACTAGTCATGATGGTTTTGTAGTTCATAGTTTTGATGGAGTATCAGCTTTGGATTTAAATGCTTCTAGTGATGATATCGAAAAGATTAAAAATAATATATCTTTAAGCTTTATTTATATAAAAACAAATAAAGTAAGTGGATATCTTTTATCCATCGCTTTGGATTTCTCAGGATTTAACAACGGGATTTATTCTTACAAAGAATCTAGATTTAATCCAATTATAAATATGCCTTTGATAGAATCTATAAAAAAAGAATATGGAGTAGATTTAAATAATCCATATGGATATGTCGATTATGATAAGTTATTAAAGTTTTATAAATCTAAAATAAATGACTCTATAGTTATAGAAGATAGATGTGTAGTATGCCAAAGTGTATTATTAGAGTATTTAAAATGGTCTTGCTTAGATAAAAATAACGAGCCTATAAGAAGAATGAATGATTTTCATCCTAATTATGGAATAGGATATAAAGTTGACAAATGTCCTTTATATCCATTAAAGATGATTTATGAAAAACTAGATAACGAAAGTGTAGTTTTTGTTAAAGGAAATAACAAAAAACTGAATGATATTTGTTTTAAATACTTTCTTAAAGAAAAGCTAATAAAAGGAAATACGATTTTATTAGCTGCAAAAGATGAGGAAGAAAAAAACAAGATTACTTCCTTGTTACGAGATACAGGTTATAGTGTAGTTGCTCCTAATTATTATTTTGGTGATAAGAAATATAATCTAATAAATGAAGCTAAGAGAGTAATTACGACTGATATAAAACCGATGAAGGACCTACCTGCATTGTATAAGAAGAACTGGGACAGAGAATTAAATGAATTTATAAGATGCTATCACAATACTAACTCATCGATTTTAAAGACCGGAGAAGATACATTAACGGGTGTTAATAAGTTTTCTGAGTACCATAGTAAAAGATCTAAGTCTATTCCTTTAGATATCAGTAATTATAACGAAACTGATTTTGAAAATGATCAAGAATTCTTTAAGTTCTTTGAAAAAGCAATTTATGTTAATAAAGATAGAATGAGAAATAATCCATTATATTCTTTGAAAGCTTTAGGCGGGGAAGAAGTATTTTCTGCTATGCGTGAGTCTTTAAACATCGCATGGAATCATATCGATAAACTTCAAACACAAATAGAAAAAGCAAATTGTAAAGAATGGGGTTTTGGAATTATTAATTCTATAGAAGCTTTGGATTCGGCATTGAAAAAAATTAAAATTATTTTGGAATACAATGGCTTTTCGGATATCTTCTTTGACATTTCCAACAATCCCAAAGCTATGCCTATAGCTTTGACTTTATCTAATTTAAAAGAAAAGAAAGATCAATATTTCGAACAAATATGTGAATATGTATCTAATCTTTCTAAATTGGATGAACCTTTAAGAGATTATTTGACTTTGGCTAAGAGTCATTCTTTTCTTAAGAGAAAAAAAGGGAAGAGATTGTTAGCAGCAACTCTCCGTGATAAAAGAGATTTACTTGATTTCGTAGTGACATTGGATAATTATTTTACTAGTCAGTCTGAATTCGAAAAGAAGACCCAAGAATCCGAGGATTTATTTGGTCTTGTTTTATACAGTGATGAAGGACCTAAGAAGGCTTTGGATGCCTTGAATTTCTTGGATGAATATAAGAGATTGATTTTTTCCGATAAGAGATGTGACAAGAACAATAATAATTTTATTCAAGAGATATTCAATGATTATAATTTTAGAGAAGAAGAAAGAGATTTAGTTAGAGACGTAGAATTAGCATTAGCAGCTGTCAGAGAAGATTTTGTTAATTTAAAAGATATATTCACTCAATCATTCCATGAAGAAACTTTATCTTTCACTAATTTAAAACTAGAGTTGAAAAAGAAAGAAGAGGTTAATTACATTGAGTTTGAACAATATGTCGAGTTATTGACTAGAATTAAGAATGCCAGTTCGACAATACAAAGCGCAATAACGATGTTTGACGCTGTCGATGAACCTTTAGACAATTTCGAAAATGATTATTGGTACTCTATTTATAAAGCTATTGCAATAGAAAAAGAAGAGAAAGGCTTCTATTCTCCTAATAAAGCTGCAATGGCTTTGTGCTGCTATGAACCTTATACTATCAATGATGATGGTATACAAGTCAGCACAATTTTAAAGAATAGAGTTCTTTCTTATTGGACTACAAATTTAAACGCACAAAAAGCAAAAGACTCATATAGATATGGAAGGAATTTGTATCCATATAGAGTTTTAGATAATTATGAAGAATTTGCTAAATTAGTCTCTCCTCTTCAAATATCGACATCTAATTCATTATCGTTATCTAAAGTTGTATTTGACTATATTTTTATCTTTGATCCTAAGAAGTATGATACTGATGAATTAGTTTTATTATTATCCAGAGCTAAGAAAGCAATAATATTATCTGATGACGAAGATTCCAGATTTGACGGATATGGTGTGCAAAAACTAGATGTGGATTCTTTATATAGAGGTAACTTTAGATTCTCTAATCTATCCAATGAATTTGTTGATGAATTAGCTTATGGATTTGAGGAAAATGGATTAGAACTACTTTCTAAAGAAGAATCAAAAAGTGCAATGTACCTATCCTACAAAGATGAGGATGGACAATTGCACTTCGTTGTTCCTAACTGTCTTATAAGCGACAATGATACTATTGCTACTTATGTGATTTTAAATGCGACTTTGATATATTTAGGCAAACAACCTATGACAATAATCCCATCGATGACTTTGATGGTAAATCCTCAAAAAGCTGTTGAAATTGCTCTCGATAAATCAAAGATTAAATTTGATTAGGCAAAATATTCTCTTGCGTCGAATTGATATCTCTTTAAAAGAATCATTACTAAATCCCAAATGTTCCAAATGATTCCTACAAAAATGAGGTTGTATCCGAACTTTACCAACCAAAACTTCCAAGTTTCTTTCCAACTAGGCTTTACATAGAATTTCTCTAATCCAAACCAACCGAAGAAAAGGGTTAAAAAGAATAAAGCCCAATCAATTTTTTCACTAGTTTTAACCATATTAATCAACTCCACTATACTTTTCGATTATAACGCATGAAAGAAAGTAAATACTAGGTAGTAATTGATAGATATAGCAAAAACTATACTTTTTGTCTTTCTTTTATCCTTATTATTGAGTTATACCTTTATAAACAAGGTATCTAAGCGTTTTTAGATGGCTTTTTTCTTGAAAACAAAATGCTTCATATATATACTAGATAAGCTTTAAGCATACTTTTATTATTTAAGGAGTTTTTATTATGGCAACAAAAAGAACTTATCAGCCCTCTAAGGTAAAGAGAGCTCACACTTGTGGATTCCGTGCACGCAAGGCTACTGTTGGTGGAAGAAAGGTACTTTCCCGCAGACGTGCTAAGGGACGTAAAAGACTTGTCCAGGCCTAATGGCCTTTAAGCCTCCCTTGATCTAGTTTATGAAAAAGATCAATAGGCTGCTCGACAACAAGGAGTTTACATCTGTCCTTAATAAAGGAAAAAAAGCGAAGGTAGATGGCTATTTGGTGGCTGTCAAATCGAACAAAGAAGGTCATGCCCGAATTGGAATATCAGTTTCCAAGAAAGTTGGCAAGGCTGTTGTTAGAGTTCGTGTTAGACGCCAAATCCGTGCGATGATTGCTAGATTTGATGTTTTGAGTAAACATATCGATGTGGTCATCATTCCTAAGCCTTCTTTTCTTCAAAATTCGTTTGAGCAGAACCTCAGCAATTTAAAAGAAGCCTTGAATAAGCTTCTAGACGGGAGTGTTAAATGATAGAACAAGAAGCAACTATTGATAAACCTGAGGAAAAGAAGCACAAGGCAATAAAGAGGATATTCCTCTTTTTTGCCATTTTTGTTTGTGGCTTATTATTCCTCTCATCATGTACTAAGGCCTTTACATCTGATTCTGATAAAGCTAACCAACTTTATGTTCAAATGTACGGACAAGATAGTGCAAATTCGATTTATGATGAATCCACTAAGAAAGTGACTGAAGAAGCTAAATTTACCAAGACCGGTGAGAATTATCTCTATGCTTTGTCTTCGGGAACATACAATCAAAATTTAGGAGCTGTAGCAGTTCCTGATCAGAAGTTCTTCGACTATATTAGTATCGGATATGAAATTGACTTTAATACTGAAGTTCCTACTGTGACACCAATTAAGAAAGGAAATAATTCTTCCCTTGCTAATGGTCTCAGCAAACCTCAGACTTGGTTGAATGACAAGCTTCTCACCACAAATGATGAAGCTACTGCTAATTCAATATTCGGTGAAGAGATTGTCCAAGCAGTCAAGCATGGACAAACTCGCTCTGGAAGTGACTGGGCCAAGTTGGATTTCTCTATGGAAGATGATAGAAATTATTATCTTTCTTGCTTCCAATCGGCAAAAGCAGTGACTTTGTTTGCTGGATACAAGGATAACAAGATTACGTTATGGGACAACATGGATTTATGGTTTATGTCTGCCCGTGATGAAATTGGAATTGCTAGTGCACCTTCTAATGCATTCATGACCTATTATAAGCAGGTGTTGAATACAGCTATTTCTTCTAATCGTGCTGGATTGAATACTTCTGGTACTGGTGGAATGTACGGACAAGAAGGAAATAAGATTTATATTCAAAATAAGACTTGGGGACAAGCCTTCAGCGAATATGGATTCCTCGAAGGATTGTTAGTATGGCCAATAGGTTGGCTGGTCAACACATTCGTTGATTTGTTCGGTGCAGGAAGCGGATGGGCTGAATTAGCTGCTATATTCTTAGTCACATTGATTGTTCGTGTAATTTTGGTTATCTTCACAGTCTTTACTTCTAAATCTCAATCTAGAATGACTGAGCTTCAAGGAGAAGTGAGTGAAATCCAAGCTAAATATCCTAACGCACAGACTGATATGAATGAGAAGCAGATGATGTCTCGCGAAGTCAGTGCTTTATACAAGAAGCATCATGTCAAACCTTGGTTGCAATTCGTTCAATTGATCATTCAATTCCCGTTGTTCATTTGTGTTTGGGCTGCTTTGGAAGGATCAGCTGCTTTGAGTAGTGGTAACTTCTTCGGTGTTGAATTGACTGCTAAGATGTCTGATGTAATTATGAATTCAACCGGTACTTCATTAGCTATGGGAACTAGAGTATTGGCAGGAATCATGTTAGTATTGATGTTCTTGAGTCAGTTCTTCTCTATGACTACAGCACAGTGGTTCAACAAGTGGAAGACCAGTAGGTTCTTCAACACTAAGAAAGCTGTGAAGAATCCTAACAGCGATATGTCTATGGATCCCAACAAGATGAGTAAATGGATGACCATTATCATGATGATATTCATGGTAATCATGGGTATAACATTACCTGCTGGCATGTCCATGTATTGGTTCTTCGGTGCTATCATTTCAATTTTCCAGGTCTTTATAACCGAAGCTATTGCTTCACGTGATAGACATAAGAGATTTGGAAAAGGTGGAACAGATAATAGCTTAGCTGCTATGCGTAGATCTAAACACCACCAATCAATTAGAAACTCCCGCTAATTAAATAACCAGCCAAATTGGCTGGTTTTTAAATTTGAGTTGCTATTATACAAGAAGTTAAAATTAGTGGAATTTTGTAGTAAACATCACATAAGTAAAGACCTCTTTTATTTGAATAAACCATAACTAATATTAATTTTTAATATTAGAATAAAGAAAAGGAGAAGATAAATGATTTCAATATTAGGTGGTGGTAGTTGGGGCTTAGCCTTAGCTTTTGTCTTAAATAACAATAATGTTCCTGTAAAAGTATGGGCTAGAGATGAAAAGCAAGTCGATCTATTTAATAGAGAACATACAAGCAAATATTTTGATTCTTTTGTCTTCCCGTCTTCTATTAAGATGACTTCTTCTATTGATGAAGCTTTATCTAATTCTGATACTTTGGTTTTGTCTGTTCCAGTCAGAGCAACTGTTGGATTAGTCGAATCGATAAAAGATAAAATTCATGATAAGAATGTTGTTTTAACTGCAAAGGGATTAGATAATGGAGAAATACTCTCTGAAAGATTAAAACCTTATATTTCTTCACTAAAGTTGTCTGTGTTGAGCGGGCCTTCTTTTGCAAGTGAAGTAATTCAAAAGAAAACAACTTGCGTTGTAATAGCTAGTGAAAACAGTGATTTGAGTAAAGAGTTACAAAACGATTTTTCATCGGATTTCTTTAGGGTCTATACTTCTGATGATGTTGTCGGTGTTGAGCTTTGCGGAGCATTGAAGAATGTCTATGCCATAGGGTCTGGATTCTTGGATGGAAAGAAAGTTGGATACAACACTAAAGCATCTTATTTGACTAGATCTTTACACGAATTAGGCAACATAGTATTGAATAGAGGTGGGAAAGAAACTACTTTATTAGGACTGAGTGGAATAGGAGATTTGATTTTGACATGTACTTCTCCTACTAGTAGAAATTACTCTTTTGGATATAATTTCAATGGTGATACAACTACAGCTCATACAGTAGAAGGATTATATACTCTTCCAAATATATTAGAGATGGCTGACAAATATAAAATAGACATGCCTATCGTAAAAGCTATTAACTCAATCATCTTTAATAACGAGCCGGTAGAAGAGGTTATTAAGAGGCTGATGGGAAGAAGCAAGAAGAGTGAAGAATTCCATAAAAAAATAATAAATTGATTGATACCCTATTTAATTTTATACGTATATGGTAGAATTAGTCGGTTAGAAAAAGGAATTGTTCCTTAAGTTTTAAATGAATCCAGACCTTAGGAGAGTTTTTCATTGTGAGAAAGACAGGAGGTAGTTATGAAGACATACGAAGGTAAAACTATTATGGAAGCATTGAATAATGCTTCTAAAGATTTAGGAATACCAGTGACTGTATTAAAGACTAAAGCTAATATTATCAGCCACAAAAAAGATTTGTTCTCGAGTAAATACATTATAGGAATATTTAATAACTTCACTGTATTTAGTTATGCGACATCATATTTAGATTTGATGCTAGCTTTTTTAGGTGCTAAGGCCACATATACTAGAAATTTTGATAAGACCTCTAGTGTGATCACTATCGATATTCAAACAGATGAGGGATCAAAAGTTATAGGTAAGAATGGAGAAACACTTAAAGCTTTGAATAACTTGACAAGATCTGCTTGTTTCAATCATTTTGGTGGAAAGTATAGAATACTTTTAAATTGTGGTGATTATAAAGAAAACAAATACGCAAAGATAACAGCTTTGGTTAACAAGTTAGCTCAAGATGTCGAAGAAAGTGGTGTTCCAACAGTTTTAAATCCTATGCCTGCCGATGAGAGAAGAGTTGTTCACAATGTTGTTTTAGGATTTCCTGATCTTGAGTCACCATCCATAGGAGATGGTAAAGAAAGACACATCATCATAAGGAAAAAAAGACAATAACAACTTTATATTTGAACATAAAAAAAGCCTTGGCATTGACCAAGGCTTTTTTCTTTCTATTAGCGACGTTTAGAATTTGATAATGAAAGGTAGTATATGATTTTAATAAGCAAATAGATGAAATCTATATAGATTGTATACGCTGCATAATAAGCCAAGTTTGTCTCATTACCAATCCATCCTAGTTTAGCCATAGCATTGATTCTGAACATATCTATGCATATAGAAAAGAAAATCAATGCGAAGATTGCATAATCTATTATCCAATAGATGACATTTGCAGCATCTCCGTTGAAAGGCCAAACGAACAAGTTTACGATTGTTAGGATAAGTATTCCAACTGCTAAGATGGAGATAAAAGGAATTATCTTATGCATAGTATTTCTCAACACATATGACAATCCAGCTGCCATCAACATCAATCCAGCTGATATTCCAAAAGCTAATGCAATGATTGGAATATTTGTGTCTCCAATAGTCTCATAAGTAGCAACATAGAATACTGAGGAGCAAAGAATACCCATAGCGAATGCATAAATGTAATACATCACTGCCATGGCTTTGGTTTTCTTTGAAAATGCCTTTAAAGACATTATTAATCCACCAACCAACATATATATTGCTGAAACTACAATTCCGACAATGTTGACGACATTAGCGACTTCATAATTTCCACCACTTACTGCTATGGCTAAGTATGGCCATCCATAACTGACTCCGAATGTGATAGCTAATGCTATAGCTAAGTATATGAAGACCCTGGTATAGGATAGGGTTACGGATTTCGTTTCCTCTTGTTTTTCAGGGTTCTCATAACGGTTCTTCTTTACATCATAAGTTTCCATTTCAAAAACCTCCTTCTTCGATTGTAATTATATAAATTTTGTATTGATGTTAAGAAAGAAAAAATAGGTATGGATTCTTAAAATTAAGTATAAAAACAGAAAAACACTAGATGAAAGATCATAGTTGATTTTATAAGACAAAATAAAAGGCTATCCGATAATTCGGATAACCTTTCAAAGGAGGATGGCTAAATGACTAATTATAAAGATTAGAGATTCTCGACAAGAGCCTTGAAGTCTTCAGCTTTCAAAGAAGCACCACCGACCAAAGCACCATCGATATCAGCTTGACCCATAAGTTCGTGGACATTGCCAGGCTTTACAGATCCACCATAAAGGATCTTTACTTTGTTGGCAACACCCTTGCCGAACATATCTTTGAGTACATTACGGATGAATCCACAAACGTTCTCAGCAATTTCGGGAGTTGCAGTCTTTCCGGTTCCAATAGCCCAAATAGGCTCGTAAGCAATGACAACATTATCCATGTCTTCCTTGCTGAGTCCTTCGAGTCCTTCACGGATTTGTGTTCCTACCCATTCATCAGTCTTTCCTGCTTCATATGTCTCTAAAGACTCACCGACACAGTAGACAGCAGTCATTTGGTTCTTTACAAGTGCCTTAACCTTGGCATTGCAGCCTTGGTTTGTCTCACCATTGTATTCACGTCTCTCGGAGTGTCCAATGATTGACCAGGTTACTCCTAATTCCTTCAACATAGGAATGGAGACTTGTGCAGTGTATGCACCTTTCTCAAAAGCGGAGACATCCTGAGCACCGACGATGATACCCTTAGCTTTCTTTTTCAAAGTTTCCAAGCAAAGGTAGGAAGGGCAGACACCGATAAGGATTTTCTTCTCTTTTGCCAATTCCTTGGTCTCTTTGAGTGAATCACAGAAAACCTTAGCTTCGGCTATGGTGTGATTCATCTTCCAGTTACCGAGCAATAGTTTCTTTCTCTCTGGCATATTATTACCTCAATTGAAAAGATACTTGATTACTTATCTTCAATGATGTCGATTCCAGGCAAGTGTCCATCGTTTTGGATGAGCTCCAATGAAGCTCCACCACCGGTGGAAACATGGCTGAACTTGCTGGCAAATCCGAGCTTCTTAGCAGCGGCTGCGGAGTCACCACCACCGATTACGGTGAAGGCACCTTCGTTTTCAGCGGCAGCCTTGCAGACAGCGATGGTTCCATTAGCAAATGCAGGAATTTCGCTGACTCCCATAGGTCCATTCCAGAAGACAGTCTTTGCAGAAGCAATGATCTTTGCATAATTTTCGGCAGTCTTAGGACCGATATCCAATCCCATCATTCCTTCAGGAATTTCATCGGAATTGACGGCTTCACCCTTGGCAGATTCATCTTCAGGATATGTAGCAGCGATTACATTGTCGACAGGAAGAACAATCTTTCCGGAGCCATAAATCTTCTTTGCATAATCGAGTTGATCATCTTCAACGAGTGAAGTTCCGATGTGATGTCCAAGAGCCTTGAGGAAGGTGTAAGCCATGGCTCCACCAATCAAAATCTTGTCACACTTCTTGAGCAAGGATTCAATGACAAGAATCTTGTCAGAAACCTTAGCACCACCGAGGATTGCGACATAAGGATGATCCTTTTCAGGACACTCTACACAACGTCCGAGAGAAACGATTTCTTTCTCGACTAAGAATCCTACTCCAGTAGGCTTTCCTTCACTTCTGAGAAGTTCAGGTACTCCATAAGTGGAGACATGCTTTCTGTGGTCGGAACCGAAAGCATCGTTGACATATGCATCAGCCAAAGAAGCCCATTCTTTTGCAAGCTCAGGATCATTCTTGGTCTCACCCTTTTCATAACGGGTGTTTTGCATGAGGACGATTTCGCCATTATTCAATCCTTTGACAGCATTGGCGAGCTCTTCTCCTCTAGTAGCAGGGCAGAAAGTAACCTTAACTTCATGTCCAACAGCCTTTTCAAGTTGAGCCTTGAGTTCGGGAACGATGATTGAAAGATCACCCTTCTTCTTCATGGCATCAATCTCTTCAGGTGTCTTCTTGAAATCAATCTTTCCAAGGTGAGAAGTCAAAAGGATCTTAGCACCCTTGTTGACTAATTCAGCGATGGTAGGAATAGCAGCGACGATTCTATTATTGTCGGTGATGGTAGCTCCCTTGTGAGGAACGTTGAAATCACAACGGACAAAGACAACTTTTCCAGAGACTTCCAAGTCTCTAACATCTTTCTTGGCCATTATTAATTACCTCTTTCTATAAGGACGTGCCCTTTGATAAAGGGTGGGCACAGGGTTCCCTTTTTTGAAAAAAGCACCATCCGCATACTGGGAGCGGATAGTGCTTTATTGCGTTAAGCCTTTAAAGTGTCTCCGCGTCGCTATTAGGCAACGAAGGAAGCGACCTTCTTGGCAAGACGGACAAACTGGCAGGTGTAAGAGAACTCGTTGTCATACCAGGCAAAGACCTTGACGAGCTCAGCACCATCCTCAGTCTTGATGACCTTGGTCTCGGTTGCATCGAAGATAGATCCCTCGGTGCGTCCAAGGATATCACGTGAAACGATAGGATCAGTGTTGTATCCGAGAACTCCCTTGAGTTCACCCTCGGAAGCTGCCTTCTCGAGAGCATTGATTTCTTCGACAGTAGCTCCATGCTCCTTGAGCTCGAGTGTCAAATCACAGAGTGATCCATCGAGAACAGGGACACGAATTGCGATACCATCCAAACGGCCAGCCATTGAAGGAATGACAAGCTTGACAGCCTTAGCGGCACCGGTGGAGGTAGGAACGATGTTCTCAGCAGCAGCACGGCCACGACGGAAGTCCTTAGCCTTGATCAAGTCCAAAGTGGTTTGGTCATTGGTGTAAGCGTGAACGGTGGTCATGAATCCAGCCTTGACTCCCCACTTCTTTTCGATGACGGAAAGCATAGGTGAGAGACAGTTGGTGGTGCAAGAAGCTCCAGATACGACGTGCATATCAGGAGTGAGCTTGTCGGTGTTGACACCATAAACGAAGGTAGGAGTGTCATCCTTGGCAGGGGCAGACATGATTACATATTCTGCACCAGCATCGATGTGGTCTTGAGCAAGTTCCTTCTTGAGGTAGAATCCAGTGGACTCAAGGACAACCTTGACTCCGAGTTCCTTCCAGGGGAAGAAAACGTTCTTGGTTTGATCAGCATTAGCGAAGACTCTCTTGGAGAGAGGTGCTCCAGACTTTGCGATAGCATAAACAGGGATCTTCTTTCCATCGACGATAAGTCCACCGAGGGTTCCCTCAGCAGCATGAGACTCATCCTTGTAGAAAGAAACCTCATGGTTGAAGATTCCGTGAGCGGAATCATACTTGAGAAGGTAAGCAAGGTTTGCAGGATCAGAAAGATCGTTGATAGCAACGACTTCGAGCTTGGGTCCTACTTCGACTTGGTTCTCCTCATAAGCACGACGGAAGGCCATACGGCCGATACGTCCGAAACCATTAATGGCAACTTTGACAGAATTAGACATTCTTTTTTGTCCTCCTTTTGGACAACGATATTATATAAGCATGTTGTGAAATTTGTTATGGAAATTCAACAAGTAAGCACTTACATGAGATAAAAAACTTGGTTTTAAGAAAAAAATTAAAAAATATTAGCAATTTAGCCATTTGAGTGCTAGCTAAAATTTAGTCAAAAAAAGAGCACGTAAAAAATGATAGATTTTTTGAAAAATTACCAAAAAATGTGTCATATTTTTTCACCTTAAAAACACTCGAAATCTGACTATCTTTTGCTCTAAAAAAAGAGATACTTTATGCATTTATAAAAAATAGGTTCTTTTCCGGAGTACTAAATACAAGATGAGGTATTACCTAATTTATGATTTTTTCAATATCGAAGTTGATTTCATAGTTCAAGTATTGCTTGAAGTAATCGTTCACTGCCTTTTGAACTAAAGTAGGCAAAGAAGATTGAGTTTGAGACCCGTTGAAACGAGAAAGGGTTGTTGAATTATCCTTCATATATTTGCTACTTACTTCAAATTGGTTTGTAGCAGCGACAAACTTGGCAGAAATGTCTTTCTCTGTGGTGGTGGTGGGGAAATCCTCAGGTGTTCTGTCATCTTTTAAAGCTGATTGAGATTCTCTATTTGTTCTACGGATGTGATTGTCATCACTTCCATCATAGAAGATTGTGTCTTTGATATTGAATGTTCTTTCTTCTATTGTTTCATGTGAATTCTTCTTTAATGCAACTGTATAAGTTCCACCTTCTAAGATATAACAGCCGTTGGTTCCATCAGTATTCTTATAATCATAGAAATAATTGGTAATATCATCTTTGGTAAATGATAATTCGACTTTCTGTGTTTCACCAGGATGACTTATATGAAGGATAGTGTCAGCTTCATATTCACCACTCATCAAAGGTCCTAATTCTATAGCAGCACTGGTGACCAATACAATTACGACTTTTCCATATTTTTGCTTAGCAGTCTTAATAGCTTCTATTTCATATAAGTTTAAAGCTAGATAGTGAGGTTATTGCCACTAATGGAAAAATAAAAGCATAGTAAAACAATTCTATCTCATTCAGAACATTATTATGAGATAGAACTGATTTCGATAGGTGAAGAAAAAGAAAAGAATCTATCTTTTGATAATAGCTATCTTTTATTAGCTAATAGTAATTAATTATTTCTCCATCAAGAATAAAGCTAAATTATAGTCTTTAACAACATAGCAATCATATGATTTTGCTGAATCATATTCGACAA